>APFE030209975.1:6268-137169 GCA_000404065.3 Pinus taeda
AGATATGTAGAGATCGTGTCGCCCTTTTCACACTTGATTTTTCAAAGCTTGTCTTTCAGCACCAGCTTCCTCTGATCGATGTTGTTATGATATAGATCTTTCAATGTTTTCCACATCGAAAACAGTGTCTCCTTCCCATGGAGACTCGAGACTATGTGGTCTCGAACTCCCTCCAGAAGAATTCTCCTTGCTCTAGCCACACATTTCTTCCATTCCGCCAATTTAGTAGCATCAGTCGATTTGGGGACTTCTTGATCAATGAAGTCCTTTAGACCGTTATCCTCTAATATTGCTTCCATGCGGTCCTTCCAGGCTATATAATTCGAACTGCGATCAAGAGCATATTCGAGTCTTAAACTGTTGAACGCCATTGGTGAAATTGAGACGTGATAAGAACTCGATTTCTATATTCAAGAACCACAAACTTCGAACTTCTCCCTTCTTGTATACAGTTCTCTCCTTTGATCACCTTTGCTCTGATACCATGTAGAAATTTCACCATAGATCAACAGATTATGCAATAAACTAAAGCAATATACAAGATCTACTTCTACAACAAATTTTGCGGAAGCTTAATCGAATATGAGCAAGATCAATAGAACACATATAACTGATAAAGAGAAAGCAATCACACATGAACACAGAAGAATAATCCTGGGGAAAGCCTCAGCCTAAAACCCCAATTTCTGTAATATCATACAAATGAAAAATAGTACGGATTACACAAAGAATCAGCTCACAACCTATCCTGCTCTCCTTACAATCCTTCTGCTGCTCATAGACAGTCAAAGGCTTCTCACAAACCTTCTCCTCTGCCCTCCAAGCCTCCTATTTCCTTGCATAGTTTTTCCTGGGGTCCAGTGCTTCCACATGTGTGAATTCCCACCTCACACTGCTCACTTGGCTCAGAAATAAATGCACAAACCTGAAGGAGATAATTCCTTCTGCATGGATGAGTTTCCTATATAGGAAAAATCCTCCAATTGATAGTACATTGTCCCTTCTTTTGATCTCAATTGGGTCTCTGACTGAACTGACATGCATGAGTTATTTATGAGAGAATATTCAATTATCTGAAGGGCAGCAGTTACATGCATGCATGCATTAACTAACTAAACTCACAATTAGTTCAACAAACTATTTGAACTATTCTAACTGGACTTGAATAAGTTAACTGAACCAACTAACTACAACTCAATATTACAAATCATACTTATCTATTTAACTGATGGATAAATTCCTCAATGAATGAAGAAACTATTGCATGCCTTCACATAGACTTCATGTTTGATTTTCCCCAACTAATTAAATCAAGATGAATTAATTAATTATTAATCAAACAGCCGCTAAGAACAAATTTGAATTTTGCTTCTCAATTTTAGTTTAGGGACTAACTAAAATTGGAATCCATCTCGAAATGCTATTTATAGTAATGTTATTTTTAGCACTTCCATTTTTCATTCCTTGTTGCTAAATCCAACATTGGTACCTGAACTGCTATTTATAGAAATGCTATTTTTAGCATTTCTTGTTGCCATTTTCAAGACAAACCTCATCAAGATTTGTGCGACTAAACATAATAATGGTATGTTGAAGATAGATATGCAACCCTCCTATGTATTTCAGTAAGGTATCTTGTGACTGTAAGTCTACTCCTAGCATAAAAGCGCTTCTAAACTCTTGAGTATACTCTTGCACATTTTGAATTTTCAATTCTTTGAAATTTTACCAATTCATGATAGCTTTTTTCATATGGGTTAAAGGGTAGAATTGTATTTTTATAGTGACAATGAAATAAGACCAAGTAATAAAGATCTTAAAATGTTTTTTGATCTTTCCTTGAGTCCTTTCTTCCCACCAAATGAGTGTTGCACCCTCCATTCTCAATGAATCCAACTGATTTTGATATCATCCTCTTGAAGTTTCTGAATTCTATAATACACCTCCAACTAATGAATCCAATTATCCAAATTCTTTACATTCACTTCACCATTGTACATTGGCAACTCTATTTTAAAATCAAGCTTTAGAAAAGGTGATTTTCTAGTTCCTTTTGCAGAATGATGATGAGTATGAGTATGGGTTGTCATAGTGGAAGAGGGTGAAGATGCTTGTGAAGTAGAGGATGAAGAATATGTTGGAGAGGGTGGAGGTTCGTCTCCATTCCCATTACCTCCTCCTGAAGATCCTTCTCCTTTGGGAGGTTTGAAACTTTCTCCTTGCAATCTACTGTTCCTCTCTTCATAGAGGACCTTCACCATCTCTGTCATTTCAAAGAAATCCTTTCTGAAGGTCTTCTTATTCTCTGTCATGATAGGTTCTCCTTCATGAGACATGATCTCTAGAGACTCAACTGCAACTTCTGCAACTTGAGGATGCATTGGTGTAGAAGACTTTGGCAACCTTGCTCTTCTTCCACTTGATCCAATTTCAGGGCTTTCAACCAAATTTTCTTCACCTCTTTTGAGCTTTAACCTTGTAAGCATGACATAAAATTACAAACAATTAAATCCTTCTTTCACAAAGCAATTCTAGTAAGAAAAAAACAATGTTCTGATACCAAAGCAAGGTTGCCAAAGTTTTCTAAACCAGTACATCCTCAAGTTGCAGAAGTTGTAGTTGAGTCTCCAGAGATCATGTTTCATGAAGGAGAACCTATCATGATAGAGAGTGAGAAGACCTTTTGAAAGGATTTCTTTGATATGACAGAGATGGTGAAGGTCCTCTATGAAGAGAGAAACAACATATTGCAAGAAGAAAGTTCCAAACCTCCCAAAGGATAAGTCTCTTCAGAGCTTCATCTTCTACTTCACAAGCATCTTCACCCTCTTCCACTGCGAAAACCCATACTCATACTCATCATAATTCTACAAAAGGAACTGGTAAATCACCTTTTCTAAAGATTGATGTTAAATTCGAGTTGTCTATGTACAATGGTGAAGTGAATGCAGAGAAGTTGGATAATTGGATTCGTCAATTGGAGGTGTATTGTAGAATGCAGAACTTTCAAGAGTATGATACCAAAATTCAATTGGCATCATTGAGAATGGAGGGTGCAACACTCATTTGGTGGGATCAAGGACTCAAGACGAGATAAAAAAACATGGTAATATCTCTATTACTTGGTTTGATTTCATTTTTGCTATAAAAAGAAAATTCTACCCTTTATCCCATATGCAAAATGTTATTATGAATTGGAAAAATTTCAGACAATTAAAAGGTCAAAATGTGCAAGAGTATACCCAAAAGTTTAGGAGAAGAGCTCTTATGCTAGGAGTAGACTTACAATCACAAGATACCTTGCTGAAATACATAGGAGGGTTTCAAAACTATCTTCAAGATACCATTCTTATGTTTAGTCCCACAAATCTTGATGAGGTCTATGTTCAAGCTACACATGTCGAAGCAAGAGGGAAAAATGTACAAGAAAAAGGTAAGAAGAAGTCATTCCAGAGTGGTGAAAAAGGGAAGAAATTAAAAGGAAAGCAGAAAAAAAATGCTTCTGTTAAGAAAGAAGGGAAGAAACCCATGTGCAAGAATTGTTCCAAAGAGTGCCATGATGAAGCGCATTGCTTGAAGATTCATCTAGAATTATGACTAAAGAAATCTAACAATAAAGGGAAACAGAGGAAAAATGCTGCTGCACAACAAGACTTGGGTTTTGACACAAGTAATGAAATGAAGATTGCAACCACAATTACTAAAGGGAAAGCCGTGGCAAAGATAAGAAAAGAGGAAGTCTTGGTAAGCACCAACACAACAAATAAATCCAATAAAGTTTCAAATGAGGATAATAGAATAGAGTTGTTCCATATCTGAGTTATTTACAAACACACCAAAATTGATATGTTGTTTCATAGTGGATCCCAGGCAAACTTAATTTTTATAGACTTGATCAAATAATTGAATTTGGAAATTGTGCCTCATCATAAATCGTATCCGTTGGGTTGGATACCCAAGGATGCTAATTTGTAGGTCACAAGGAAATGTGTTTTCAGGTTTGCAATTACTGTTAATTTCGTTGATGAAGTTGAATTAGATGTTATGTCATTGGATATTTCCAGGATTGTGTTGGGAATCCCATATTTGTATGATAGGAAAACAATTTTCCATAGATTTGAGAACAAATATCATTTGTTCGAAGATGGACTAGAGTATATTGTGAGATTCCATAGCAAAAATATTAAAATTGGTATCAGACCACTATTTTTTGCTTACTAGATCAGTATAATTCTAAGTCTGGGGTCTGGAAGTTCCCCATCGCAAATCGCAATCAATATGGAGATATGTTTCAAGAACCAAAGGTATTGCCACAAAAAAGTGGAATTCAACACAAAGTTCAATTACAACAACACTGTCCACTCCCAAATATCGGTATGTATCGAGTGTCAATTCTGGAAAGTTTAAAAATTAAGAAACAAGTTGAGGAATTGTTAGATAAAGGTGTAATTTGTCCCTTTACTTTGCCATGTGGTTCACCAATTGTTTGGTAACTAAGAAAGATGGCACGTGGCACATGTGTGTAGATTATCAAGCTTTCAATAAAATTACCACAATGAATCGATACCCACTACCCAAAATAGATGATTTTCTAGATCAGTTGAAGAATGCAAAATATTTCACTAAATTAGACTTAAGAAGTGGATATCATCTAGTTAGAATATCCGAGGAGGATATTTGGAAGACTGCTTTTAAAACCAAACAAGGATTGTTTGAGTGGTTGGTTATCCCTTTCGGTCTTTGCAACGCTCTAGGTATATTCATGAGAGTTAATGAATGATGTTTTAAGATCCTCCCATGATGAGTTTGTAATTGTCTATTTAGATGATATTTTGATATTCAACAAATCACGAGAAGAGCATGTCAAGTATGTGAAGAATGTTTTGGATGTCATGAGAAAAGAAAAATTATTTCTGAAGATGTCTAAATGTGAATTCAAGAAAACTTCCTTATTGTATTTAAGCCATATAGTTGGAGGAGGTGAGCTGAAGATTAACCCCTCTAAAGTTTCGGTCATTGTGAATTGGTCGATACCCAAACCAGTCACAGAAGTAAGGAGTTTTTTATGAGTAGTGCAATATTGGAGGAAGTTCATTCCAATTTCTCTTCCATAGTAACTCCACTACATGCTTTGACTAGCATGAAGGTTGTCTTCCAGTGGGGAGGAAACAACAAAAAACATTTGATGCTTTAAAACAAAAGATCAGTTCAGCCCCAATTTTAGCATTGTCGGATTTGAAACAACCATTTGAAATACAAATAGATACAAGTGACTACGCCATGGGTGCAGTTATTTTACAACATGGTAAGCCCATTTCATTTCATTCTGAAATTTTTAATGGTGTTGCTATTAATTATCCTACGTATGATAAAGAGATTTATGCATTGGTGAAAAGTGTGAATAAATGGAAGAATTACTTGATGGGAAAAGAAACCATTATTCACACCGATCATCAACCTTTGCAATATCTGCAATCTTAAACAAAATTGCAGCAATCAAGGCACTTTTGTTGGACATGATTTTTACAGCAATTCCACTTGGTAATTAGGTACAATAAAGATATTTATAACATAGTTGTTGATATTCTTTCTAGACTGATTATTAATGCATCCATTTTACTCAAGAATAATTTTGTTTTTCCTGAAAGTTATGTTGAGAAATATGTACATGATGCTAACTTTCAAAAGATATATTTAAACTTGAGTCAAGGCCACCATGTTGAAGAATTAGACTACCATGTGCGTGATAATATGTTGTATCATTTGGGAAAACTTTGTGTTCTACAGGGAGAGAGAGTAAATGTCTTAAGGGAAGCACACACTTCTCTTATTGATGGAAATTTCAGTGAAAGTAAAACAATGGCAGATCTTGAGAGGTATTTTTACTAGCCTTGTATGCTTGAAAGTGTGTCACGTTTTGTCATAGGTTTTTCATTCTGTGCAGTCAGTAAACCTAGTAATAGGAAGCTAGGATTGTACACACCACTTCTAGTACCTTCACGTCCATGGGACAGTGTTTCTATGGATTTTGTAGGAGGTCTTCCTTTATCAAGAAAAGTTTATGATTATTTATATGTAGTGGTGGATAGGTTCAACAAGATGTGCATATTAATGTATTGTAAAAAGAAAATTACAGCTAAATAAACAAATCAAATTTTCTTTCAAAATGTATTGGTTCATTTTGGATTGCTTACTTTTATTGTAAGTGATCGTGATTCTCAATTTCTTGGGAATTTTTGGTTAATTTTATGGAACTTGATGGACACCAAATTGAATAAAAGTACAACCTTCCATAAGCAAATAGATGGTCAAACTGAAGTGGTTAATAGGACAATTATTCATTTGTTAAGAGGATATTGTAGCCAACATCCTAAGTTGTGGGATGAAAAATTGCATTATATTTAGCATGCTTACAATTGAGCAAAACACTCTTCTACTCTAACTTCACCTTTTGAGGCATGTATTGTTTATTTACCTAAATTTCCTTTGGATTTCATCTTTGAGAAAGATGTATCTGTAGATGGACATAGTGACATAGAATGAGAAACAAAATTCATTGAGAAAATTTAGTTGATTCACCAAATAGTTCAAGAACAACTAGAAAAGCGTCAAGGTAAGTATAAGGCAAGACATGATAAGCATTGTGTCGGTCATTAGTTTCATGTAGGTGTTGAAGTTTGGCTTCACATTAGCAAGGAAAGGCTTTAAGGTGAAGGTAAAAAGCTGAAACCAATCGGTTATGGTCCACTTAAAATTATGGAAAGGATTGATAATAATGCTTTCAAGATTGATTTACCTTCATATATGAAAATATATTCCATTGTTAATGTTGAAAATTTGAGATTGTATGAGCCTCCTTTGATTAAATATCAAGGAGAGAATGTTAAAATTCTATATATTGAAGACCTCTCTTCAGAATTCCTTAATGTTCTTCAGTAGGACACTATACTTGACAGGACAAGGACAACAAAAAGCGGAAGTATTGATTATCTTTGAGTGGGTCTCAAAGGAAAACATCCATCAAAGGCCAAATTGATTGATGTGGAAGGTGAGGGAACAATACCCTCATCTGTTCAATAATTGAATATAAATCTTTTGGGGTCCAAAAGGCTTCTAGTGGGGAGGAGTGATTAAGTGCTCAGAATTATGCTCAAAATTCAAAGTGTCAGAATCTTGTCAAACTCAGCGTCATATTGAGCTTGTCATTCTAAATTGAATGGTGTGAATGACACTCAAATCCGAGTTCATATGCAAAAGTTAGAGTAAGTCAAAGTTCAATTTTGACTTGTCTACATGGTAGGATTGGGATGATGTGGCAAGGCCTTCAGTGAATGAGGAGGCGCCATGTGGTAGCCCGCCATTGTCCCTCACATATTGCATATCGCAGTAGTAAGTGGTTCAGGTTAAAGAATCGGCCTCTGGCACAGAGTAGGTTGTGATGCGATGCGATCACAATCGCATATCGCACCCGATACCCACAAATATACATACGTACGTACATACATACATACATACATACATACATACATACATACGTACATACATACATACATGTGTTTGTGTGTGTGAGACCATCGAAAATTCCAAATGCATTTTATCCCTGAAAGCGATATTTTATACACCATATTTCATAGCTCGGCGGGTCCGCTGATATCCCTCGCAAACACTCACCAATTACGATTTGTGATATGGCCGATAGGTTATGGCTCATGGTACGATGAATTTATCACCCCATCATTGGATTTAGGAGTGGAAATGTGATTTTTGGTAAGATTTGGAGCATTTTGTGGAAAAAATAGTGGGAGAACTAGGAGAAGTCATAACTTCTTCAGTTTTGATCCAAATGGGATGAAAAAGGAGGTGAGATGGCCATTTTTTAGTATTGTGAATTCATTGAGACAAGTTTCAAAAGCATTGGATCATTGTAAACACACTTTTGATGTAATTTTAGCATAATAGAAAGGCCCAAGCCAATAGAAGTTTGACCAAGGAGACGTAGCCCAAGAGGTTTGAACTCCTTTATCATGTGCTTGTTGTGTGTTGTATTTTGATGTTCTTTATTGTTATTTTGTTGCTGTTAAGCATATGTTTTATGTTAAATTGTTTTTAACATTTACATAAGAAATTCTCATGGGAATCAGTTAATTAAACAAAAATATTGAATCCTTAAGCACTTGATAAGCAAATGATAAACATCTTGGGTTTTATTATGAATGGGGAATTAACACAACATTACTAATATGCTCCATTTCAAATCAAGTTCTCACTCAGGCGATGAAATGAAGATTGCAACCACAATCATTAAAGGGAAAGTCGTGGCAAACACAAGCAAAGAGGAAGCCGTGGCAAGCACTAGCACAACAAATAACTCCAATAATGTTTTAAATGAGGAAAACAGAATAGAGTTGTTCCATATCTTATTTATTTCCAAACACACCAAAATTGATACGTTATTTGACAGTGGATCCTATAAAAACTTAATTTCTACATACTTTGTCAAGAAATTGAATTTGGAAATCGTGCCTCATCATAAACCATATCCATTGGGTTCAATAACCAAGGATGCCAATTTGTAGGTCACAAGGAAATGCATTTTCAGGTTTGCAATTACTGCCAATTTCGTTGATGGAGTCGAATTAGATGTTGTGCTATTGAATATTTCTGGGATTGTGTTGTGAAGCCCGTATTTGTATGACAGGAAAGTCGTTTTCCATAGGTTTGAGAACAAATTACATTTGTTCAAAGATGGAGTGGAGTATATTGTGAGAGGCCATTGCAGAAATCTTATTATGTCTTTGGCAAGCGGAGGGAAAATGAAACAACTGGTCAATTCTAGCAAGAATCCCATGCTCCTTATGATCAAGAAGAAGAATGACATGGAGCATGAATCCTTTGCAGGATGTGACGTGAAGCTGAAAGCTGAATTGGTTGATGTTTTCAAACAATATGGAGACATATTTAAAGAACCAAAGGGATTGCCACCAAAAAGGGGAATTTAGCATGAAATTCAGCTACAACAAGACTGTCCACTCCCAAATATTGGTATGTATCAAATTTTAATTTTGGAAATTTTAGAAATTAAGAAACAAGTTCAGGGATTGTTAAATAAAGGTGTAATTCATCCCTCTACTTTGCCATGTGGTTCACCAATTGTTTTGGTACCCAAGAAAGATGGAACCTAGTGCATGTGTGTAGATTATCGAGCTTTGAATAAAATTATCATAAAGAATCGATACCCACTGCCTGGAATAGATGATTTTCTAGATCAGTTGAAGAATGCAAAATATTTCACTAAATTAGACTTTAGAAGTGGATATCATCAAGTTAGAATAGCTGAGGAGGATATTTGGAAGACTACTTTTAAAACCAAACATGGATTATTTGAGTGGTTAGTTATGCCTTTCAGTCTTTGCAATGCTCCAGCTACATGCATGAGATTTATGAATGATGTTTTAAGATCCTTTCTTGATGATTTTGTAATTATCTATTTATATGATATTTTGATATTCAACAAATCACGAGAAGAGCATGTCAAGCATGTGAAGAATGTTTTGGATGTCATGAGAAAAGAACAATTATTTTTGAAGATGTCTAAATGTGAATCAGGAAAACTTCCTTAGTGTATCTGGGCCATATAGTTGGATGAGGTGAGCTAAAGATTGACCCCTCTAAAGTTTTGGTCATTGTGAATTGGCCAATACCCAAATCAATCATAGAAGTAAGGAGTTATGGGAGAAACGTAGTATTGGAGGAAGTTCATTGCCAATTTCTCTTCCATAATAGCTCCAGTACATGCTTTGACCAGCGTGAAGGTTGTCTTCCAGTGGGGAGATAATAAAAAAAGCATTTGATGCTTTAAAACAAAATATCAGTCCTGCCCCAGTTTTAGCATTGACAAATTTGAAACAACCATTTTAAATACAAACATATGCAAGTGACTACGCCATGTGCGTAGTTCTTTTACAGCATCGTAAACCCATTTCATTTCATTCTAAAAGTTTTAATTGTGCTGTTATTAATTATCCTATGTATGATAAAGATATTTATGCATTGGTGAAAAGTGTGAAGAAATGGAAGCATTATTTGATGGGAAAAGAAACCATTATTCACACCGATCATCAACCTTTGCAGTATCTGCAATATCAAAAAAAATTGTAGTAATCAAGGCACTTTCGTTGGATGGGATTTTTATGGTAATTCTACTTGGTAATCATGTGCAAGAAAGGTATTTATAAGAGAGTTGTTGATATGCCTTCTAGACTGATTGTTAATGCGACCATTTTACTCAAGAATCATTGTGTTTTTCTTGAAAGTTATGTTGAGCAATATGCACATGATGCTGACTTTCAAAAGGTATATTTAAAATTGATTCAAGGCCACCAAGTTGAGGAATTAGACTACCATGTGCATGATAATCTGTTGTATCATTTGGGAAAACTTTGTGTTCCACAGGGAGAGAGAGTGTAAATGTAACAAGGGAAGCACACACTTCTCTTATTGCTGGACATTTCAGTGTAAGTAAAACAGTGGAAAATATTTAGAGGTATTTTTATTGGCCTCGTATACTTGAAAGTGTGTCACATTTTGTTAGAGTTTTTTCATTATGTGTAGTCAGTAAACCTAGTAATAGGAAGCTAGGATTGTACACACCCCTTCTAGTACCTTCACATCCATGGGAGAGTGTTCCTATGGATTTTGTAGGAGGTCTTCCTTTATCAAGAAAAGGTCATGATTATTTATATGTAGTTGTGGATAGGTTCAGCAAGATGTGCATATTATTGGCTTGTAAAAAGAAAATTACAGCTGAACAAACAAGTCAACTTTTCTTTCAAAATGTATGGGTTCATTTTGGATTGCCTAATTCTATTGTAAGTGATTGTGATTCTCGATTTGTTGGGAAATTTTGGTCAAGTTTATGGAACTTGATGGACACCAAATTGAAGAAAAGTACAACCTTGTATTCGCAAACAGATGGTCAAACTGGAGTGGTTAACAAGACAATTATTCATTTTCTAAGAGGATATTGCAACAAACATCTTAAGTTGCAGGATGAATAGTTGCATTATATTCAACATGCTAACAACTGAGCAAAACACTCTTATACTCTAACTTTAAATTTTGAGGTATGTCTTGGTTATTTTCCTAAATCACCTTTGGATTTCATCTTTGAGAAAGATGTAGCTATAGATGGACATAGTGACATAGATAGAGCAAAGAAATTCATTGAGAAAATTCAATTGATTTACCAAATAGTTCAAGAACAACTAGAAAAGGGTCAAGGTAAGTATAAGGAAAGACATGATAAACATCGTGTGGATCATTAGTTTCAAGTAGGTGATGAAGTTTGGCTTCACATTAGTAAGGAAAGGCTTCAAGGTGAAGGTAAAAAGCTAAAACCAATCCATTACGGTCCATTTAAAATTCTGGAAAGGATTAGTAATAATGATTTCAAACTTGATTTACCTTCATATATGAAAATCTATTATGTTGTTAATGTTGAAAATTTGAGATTGTATGAGCCTCCTTTGATTGAAGATCAAGGAGATAATGTTAAAATTCCATCTATTGAAGACTTTTCTTTAGAATTCCTTGATGTCCTTCAGCAAGACACTATACTTGACAAAAGGACGAGGACACGTGGGTCTCAAAGGAAAACATCCATCAAAGGCTTAGTGGATTGAAGTGGGGAAGGTGAGGGAACAATATGCTCATCTGTTCAATAACTGAATATAAATCTTTTGGGGTCCAAAAGGATTCTAGTGGGGAGTAGTGATCAGGTGCTCAGAATTATGCTCAAAAATAAAAATGTCAGAATCTTGTCAAACTTAGCTTCAGATTGAAGGGCTTGTCATTATGAATCCAGTAGTGTGAATAACACTCAAATCCGAGTTCATATGAAGAAGTTAGAGCAAATCAAAGGTCAAGTTTGACTTGTCTACATGGCAGGATTGGGATGATGTGGCAAGGTCTTCAGCAAATGAGGAGGCACCAAGTGGAAGCCCACCATTGGCCCTTTCATATTACATATCACAACGGTAAGTGTTTCGGGTTAAAGGATCAAACCCCAGTGCAGATCAGGTTGTGAAGCGATGTGATCACAATCACATATCACATAATGTTAAGAATTGGCCCTCGACACAGTGAAGGTTGCAATGCAATATATCATAATCACATATCGCACCTCGTACCACCGATATATGTGTCACCTCCGATAATGCTGATTGCAATTTGTCCCCAGAGGTGATATGTTATAAACTATATTTCATAGCCTGACGGGTCCGTTTATGTCGCAGTGGTATGGGTTTTGGTATCTGCCAATGGAAAGTGTTGATTGCAATTTGAGGTTGGGTTCGAAGATGTGATAATTCATATGTTGCAGCTTAATGTCCCGATGATTCTACCATATAACCAATTATGTTCCTGCACTGATTGCTAATTGCAATGAGTGATAAGGCTCTGATTGCGGGATTTTATATGTAACAATTTAAGTCCCCATCGGGTCCGCCGATATTGTAATCGTAACATTTTATTGTGTTAACAAGACCTCCTGCTTGCAAACACTCACAAATTACGATTTGCGATACGGCAGATAGGTTATTGCCCATAGTGCGGCAAATTCCTCGCTTTTTTCGTGGATTCGGAGTGGAAATGTGGCTTTTGGTCAGATTTGGAGCATTTTGTGGAAAAAATAGTGAGATAACTAGGAAAAGTCATAACTTCTTTAGTTATTATCCAAATGGGATGCAAAAAGAGACTAGATGGCAATTTTTGAGTGTTTTGAACTCATTGAGACATGTTTTAGAGGCATTCGAGCATTGTAAACACACTTTTGTTGTAATTTGACCATAATAGACAGGCCCAAGCCATTGGAAGCTGGACCAAGGAGTCGTAGAACAGGAGGGGTGAATTCCTTTATCATGTGCTTGTTGTGTGTTGTATTTTGATGTTCTTTGTTGTTATTTTGCTTTTGTTTAGCATATGTTTTACGTTAAATTATTTCTTACATTTACATAAGAAACTTTCATGGGAATCAGTTAATTAAGCAAAAATATTGAATCCTTAAGCACTTGATAAGAAAATGATAAGCACCATGGGTTTTATTCTGAATAGGGAATTAGCATAGCATTACTAATCTGCCATGTAGAAAAGTCAAACTTTAACTTTGACTTGCTATAACGTCTGCATATGAAATCGGATTTGAGTGATATTCGCATCGTTGGATTCAGAATGACGAGCTCTTGAATATGAAGTTGAGTTTGACAAGATTTTGAAATTTTGGTTTTTGAGCATAATTCTGAGCACTTGATCATAAACTGAACGCGGATATCCAAATCGTTGATATGGGTGTCTCTCGGAATATTATGATTTTTGATGACTTAGCCCACTAATTTTCATTGAAGACAGGAGTATCAGGTAGATAGGGAATTATGAACATGTAAAAAATTTGGCTAGCCACAAAGGTGGTGGCCCTTGAGATGAGCGAAGAACACAACACTTGGCAGCAATGATTGCACATGTGGCAGGAGAGCAATTCGCTTGAAGGCATAACCTGTATGTATACAATGCATAGTAAATTCCTACAACACGGTGCATCAACAGATCTGTGTTGTATTATGTTGGATCTTTCATTACGAATTTGTCAGCTTGGAGATGAAATCTCTTGCTTCTAGTGGATTGGACATCCTTGCCCCTCAGTCTGACATAAATGAACATGCAAAAACTTTGGCTAGCCACAAAGGTGGTGGCCCTTGAGATGAGCAAAGAACACAACACTTGGCAGCAATGATTGCACACATGGAAAGACAGCGGTTTGCTTGAAGGCATAACCTATAGATATACGATGAAAAATAAATTCCCACAGCATGGTGCATTTGGTATTATGTTGGATCTTGTTGGGTGTGGAGCTTGATTATCTTCTGTATTCAAAGGTTTCAGCTGAATGTATACCCCAAGAAGATTGTACACCCCTCCATGCCTTGTAAAAGTATAGTAATTTCTCGTCAATCTGGGCCGTTCATTTGGCAGATGATTTGACAGTAGAAGTTATGTTTAATTTAGGGTTTTTTGCCCTAGAAGGAAATCCTAATTATATATGAGGGAACTGTATTGCGTTTATGTAGATATGTATTCTGAGTGAGGAAGAGACGGGAGATGGAAGCGAAGAGGGAGTTGTAGTGGATCTGTTGTAGGTTGCATCTCTTCAGTTTGCTGGATAATATAAAAAGAAGGATTGGTTGTTTCTTTGTGGACGTAGCCCAAACTGGGTGAACCACATATATTTGTCTCTCTTGTTTTATGCGTTTTCTATGTTTATATTTCTACAATATTTTATGTGTTCCATTGCTCTGTAATATATAATTTTCTAAAAACTAGTATTAGAGCTGAAGGTCCATTTGTTTTCTAAACTCGCAGGAGAGAAGGGTTCCTGGTTCGAGTGGGAGCAATGGCAGAAGATGGTAGGTTTAGGGTCGAAAAATTCAATGGCCAAAACTACCAGCCGTGGAAGATGCAGATGGAAGATTATCTGTATCAGAGAGATCTGTACCTACCATTGAGTGGAACGACAAAGAAGCTGACGAGTATGACAGACAAAGAATGGAATATTCTCGATAGAAAGGCACTTGGGACAATACGGTTGTGCCTAACGGCGTTGGTAGCGTTTAATATTTCAAAGGAAACGACAACAGAGGGTTTAATGTCGACATTGGCCAAACTTTATGAAAAACCCTTGGCCTCAAATAAGGTATTTCTTATGAAGCGTTTATTTAATATGAAGATGTCAGAAGGTGGATTTGTTGCAGACCATTTAAATGATTTTATTACAGTTACAAATTAGTTAAGTTCTGTAGGGGTAACTTTTGATGATGAAGTTAGGGCTCAGCTATTTCTGTGCTTATTGCCAGAAATTTGGAATCGTTTAGTTATAGCCATTAGTAACTCTGTCTCTGGATCTAGTACTTTAAAGTTTGATGATGTTGTCGGGGCGATCCTTAGTGAGGAAATGCGACGGAAAAGCTCGGTGAGACATTAGGTAATGCTTTTACTGCAAAGACTAGGGGAATAAAAATGGAAAGAGGAAAGAGGCCTGGATATCGGAGTAAATCAAGAAAAGACAGATCCAAGTCCATATCGGGGATATTGTGCTGGAAATGTGAGAAGAAATGACACCTGAAGAAAGATTGTAAGTCTCGGAAGGGAAAAGAAGGAGACCCACAACAAGAAACTAAGCATGAAGTGAATGTAATAGGTGATGTGTTGCAAGATGCTTTGAATCTTTCATTAGAAAATATTATTGATGCCTGGGTGGTAGATTTAGAGGCCTCATTCCATGCCACACCTAATAGGAAACATTTTTATGATTATGTTCAAGGAGATTTTGGACAGGTTTGATTGGGTGATGATAAACCCTGTAAAATCATTGGAATGGGTACAATTTTCATAAAACAACGAAATGGAAATCAGTGGCTATTGAAGGGGGTAAGGCATGTTCTATATCTGAAGAAAAATCTGATTTCAACAGGGCTGTTGGGAGGCGAAGGTTGCGTAACTACTTTCACAGATAAAACCTAGAAGGTCACTAAAGGATCCCTAGTAATAGCGAAAGGAGGAAAGGTTGGTACATTGTATTTATGTAATGGTATTTCTAATTCTGTTAATGCTTTAACCTTTACAGGAGAAGATACGAAATTGTGGCATCATAGGCTCAGGCACATGAGTGAGAAGGGGATGTAGATTCTTCACTCAAGAAATTTGTTGCTAGGTTTGAAGCATGTTAATTTAAAATTTTGTGAGAATTGTGTTTATGGAAAACAGAAGAGAGTCATATTCCTTAGTGTTGGGAAAGAAAAGAAGAGCGAAAAATTATAGCTTGTGCATACAAATGCATGGGGACTTGCTTAGGTATCATCTCTTGCTGGCTCTCATTATTATGTTACTTTTATTGATGATGCAACCAGGAAAACCTGGATTTATTGTATTCGAAATAAATCTGATTTATATGATACTTTCAAGAAATGGAAATCTTTGGTTGAAAATGAGACAGGAAAAATGTTGAAGTGTCTCAGATCAGACAATGGAGGTGAATATTGCAGCAAAGAGTTTGATAGGTACTGTACAGGGAATGGAATTCATACATAGAAGACAATTCCAGGAACACCACAAGAAAATTGTGTGTCAGAAAGGATGAACAGGACAATCATGGAGCGTGCAAGGTGCATGAGATTGCATGCAGGATTGCCTTTACAATTTTGGACAGATGATGTAGATACTGCTATTTATCTAATAAATAGAGGGCCTTCAGGTTCCTTGGATGGTGGTATTCCAGAGGAAGCATGGACGGGTAAAAAGGTAAATTAATCCTTTTTAAAGCCTTTTGGTTGTGAGGCCTTTGTCCATATTAATAAAGAAAATATAACAAAGCTTGAGGTAAAATAAAAGAAATATACCTTTATTGGATATGGTGTTAATGATTTTGGTTATCGCTTATATGATTATGAAAATCACAAATTCATTAGGAGAAGAGATGTAATATTCAATGAAAAGGTCTTGTATAAGAATCAATTGCAGGAAAAGAAATAGGAAAAAGAAAGCAAGGAATACACAGTTCTTGATGAGATCATTGAAAAAGTAAAGGTGCCTGAAAATAATAATATTCAACAACCACAACAACAACAACCACCACAATAGCAATAGGCACCCAAAACTCCTGAAAGTGGTGTTAGAATATCTACTAGGATAAATATAGAAAATATACCCCTTAAACGATACTCTCCTTCATTATATTATGTATTTTTGACTGATTTTGGTGAACTAGAATGTAATGAAGAAGCAATGTAGGTAGAAACTAGGAAGAAGTGGGAGCAAGCCATGAAAGAAGAGATGGACTTCTTAGCACATAACTAGACTTGGGACATAGTCAAATTTCCTACAGGTCAAACAACATTACAGAATAAATGGGTTTACAAGTTGAAGGAAGAAGATGGAGGTAGAAAAAGGTGTAAAGCTAGACTTGTGGTGAAAGGGTTTGCACAGAAAAAGGGGATAGACTTTGATGAGATATTTTCTCCTATTGTGAAAATGACTTCAATCAGAACTATTCTAAGTATAGTAGCTGCTGAATATTTACATCTTGAGCAGTTAGATGTAAAGACGACCTTTCTCCATGGGGATTTGGAGGAAGAGATATATATGTAGCAGCCACAAGGATATGAATTAAAAGGGAAGGAGAAACTAGTGTGTAGGTTGAAGAAGAGCTTGTATGGCTTAAAACAGGCTCCAAAGCAGTGGTATCTAAAGTTTGACAAGTTTATGCCTGAATAAGGTTATACTAGATGTCACTCTGATCATTGTGTTTATCTCAAAAGGCAAAATGATGGTAGCTATATTATATTGTTATTGTATGTAGATGACATGCTTTTTGTAGGTTCTAACATGCAAGAAATGAATTTGCTCAAAAGAAAATTGGAAAACTCATTTGCAATGAAGAATTTGGGTGCTGCAAAACAAATCCTTGGTATGAGAATAACTAGAGACAGAAAAAACCGCAAATTAGCATTGCCTCAGAATGAGTACATGCAAAAGGTGTTGAAAAGATTTAATATGCACAATGCAAAACTAGTTAGTACACCTTTTGCTAGCCATTTAAAAATTAGTAAGGAGATGTACCCAAAGACCCAAGAAGACATGGATTATATGTCTAAAGTTCTATATGCATAAGCAGTTGGAAGCTTAATGTATACAATGGTCTGCACAAGGCTTGATATTGCACATGCAGTGGGAGTTGTAAGAAGGTACATGAACAATCCAGGAAAAGAACATTGGATGGCAGTGAAGTGGATTCTCAGGTATTTGATAGGTACCACAAATCAAACATTATGCTTTGGTAGTTCAAACATTTCTCTACAGGGATATGTTGATGCAGATATGGCGGGTGATAGAGATAACAAGAGGAGCACAACATGGTATGTGTTTACTGTAGGTGGAACAACTATTAGTTGGGTCTCAAAACTGCGGAGTGTTGTTGCACTCTCAACAATAGAAGCAGAGTATGTTGCTACTACAGAGGGTAGTAAAAAAATTATTTGGTTACAAAGGTTTCTGGATGAATTGGGTAAGAAGCAGGAGTTGGACAGGTTATACAGTGATAGCCAGAGTGCCATATATCTTGCAAAGAACTCTGCATTTCATTCCAAGACTAAGCATATACATCTCAAGTACCATTTCATATGGTCAGCATTGGAAGATGGGTAGTTGAAGCTGGAAGAGATACACACTAGCTAGAATCCTGCAGATATGTTAACAAAACTTGTAACTAGGGAGAAACTGAGAATGTACTCAGTTTCAATTGGTCTTCAAGTATGATGAAGAAGATGAGAAACAACCAAGTCCAAAGTGGAGTCATTCTCTAGAAAAATGAAGCAACGGTGGAGTTTCTATAATCCGTCTCCAAGTGGGAGATTGTTGGGTGTGGAGCCTAATTATCTTCTGTATTCAAAGGTTTCATCCGGATGTATACCTCATGAAGATTGTACACCTCTCCATGCCTTGTAAAAGTATAGTAATTTCTATTCAATTTGGGCCGTTCATTTGGCAGATGATCTGACGGTATAAGTTATGTTAATTTAGGGTTTTTTCCTTAGAAAGCAACCCCTCACTATATATGAGGGAATTGTATTACTTCTATGTAGATCTGTATTCTAAGTGAGGAAGCGAGAGGAGATGGAGAGCAAAGAGGGAGTTACAACGGATCTGCTATAGGTTGTATCTCTTTAGTTTGCTGGATAATATAAAAAGAAGGACTGGTTGTTTCTCTGTGGACGTAGCCCAAACTGGGTGAACCACGTATATCTGTGTCTCTCTTGTTTTATGCGTTTTCTGTGTTTATATTTCTACAATATTTTATGTGTTCCATTGCTCTATAATATATAATTTTCTAACAGATATTTCATTACAATTTGTTGGCTTGGATATGGCATGTTAGGATCTTGGTGGATTAGACATCCTCACCCCTCAATATGACATAAATGGTACGCTCTTTAATGAGCGAATTATGTTTTACAAGATCAAAGTAACTGGTTTTGAGTATACATCCCACATTTGGGAAGCAAAGGAATGCTATGTTTTCTCTCTCACATTTTTTGGGTTTTTAATTTTCATGATGGCGTCTAAAGGGCGGCAGAAAAGGCTTTTATGGAGTCTCCTATGGAGCATGTCCTCACGTCCTCTTCTTCAGTCCCTTCACAACCTCCATGCTAAAAAAAGGTTTCAATGGTATTCTTCTTAATCTATCCTTGTTTTGCACGGGAGGTATACATTACTGGTCATTTTCTTTCTTGGTTGAATTACAATATGAGGGGTTTAGACCCATGAGAAGTCTGTTCAATAAAAGGACACATAATAAACCCAGTTGGTCCTCTAAGAGTCTGTGTGGTATTCTTAATGTCGTATTATGGGTTATCAGAGATCATATTATTTGGAGAAGGTTTTTTTGGTTAGGTCTACATGTTAAAGTGTTCTATCCAGGTGTTTCTCAGTTCCCCTATCCCATTGCGTGGTTTTCCTTCAAGAAAGAATTCATGGGGTTCAATACAATAACAATTTACAATTTCGTAGTCTTCATACAGTCCTATCTCAAGGTGGTTATTTTGCTCTAGAGTCAATGTTATTTGTTCTTTTCTTGCACAACTATGGGTCTAGACCCTCCTTTGAGCTTGTCAGAATCCTCCCCTCAGTGACCCTTGGGAACTTGGATTCAGTCAGAATCTCCTTTCCTTGTCTGCTTCTTGTATATGGCATCTAGTACCTTGGGTCACTTTCTATGTGGTTTTAATATGGTTTACAAAGTCAAAATTTCCAAGGTCATAATTCCCTATTTCACAGTCCTATTGTATCCCTCGTTCGTCATTCGTGGGCCCACTATAGTCTGTGATTTTCAGGTAGAGAGGCCTTTTAGTTTTTTTTTGCAGGTACACATATTCTATCACTCTAAGACTCCGCATATTGTGTCATTGAGGAGCCTCTTTGAGGCCCTCCTCTTTGCGACATAGGATATTATTTGGTTGGGATTCAATTGAAAATTATTTCAATGTGACACCTCTAGAGGTGAACAAAGAAAATTTTCAGCTCGAGGCCAAAGAATTTGGAGATCGAGAGTATTTCTCTGATTCTAACATTGAAAACAATAAGTTCAAATGGACTCTGTATCTGGGTAACTTTCACAGAAGAAGGCTACATTTTCTACACTTTATCACTCTTCACCACCAATTAGAGACTCTCATGAGCATGGTCATCAGAAATAAGAAAGTTGACTACTATAAGAATTTTTTTGGTTAGGAAGATATCAAGCACATCCACAGAGACATCAAATATGATCTAGACAACACAGTGGCTCGACTATCTAGAATTGAGTAATATATAGTCTCGAACTCAATAACTGAATCCAACAAGAACCATGAAGGACCTAACATCATCAATGCACCAATGCAAGCCTCCCGTCAAGCGAATTCTACTACTTCCTCACCAGTTATAATTGTGGATTAAGGGGTCCAACTAGAGGTTTGAATCAGATGGATGATCCAAAGGGAACCTTGATTTTGTTTTTTGTTTTTTTGTACTCATATATATTAGTCATGCATATTGTTTCTAACGCTAATAACCTACGTTTTCCCTATTGTTGTTCATTGTCTTCTTCTCTAGCTTTCCATTTTGTATTGGTCTATGTTTTTCGTTGTTACACTGGACTGACTACATACTCAAGCCAACCTTTTCTCTGGAGATTCCTTGGTTTTATATAGTCTTTCACATGTGAATCCAGAGAAATACCAAGGACTCTAAAGGTGATAAACTTGGAATGGATATTTTGTAAAAGATATGCTTTTTCTATTAATAGATAACCAGTGCAAAATTTACAAAAAAAATGCTTTAGATATATATATATTTGTTTATTTTAATTGTAGAAATTTTATCTAATGCAATTTCTTATAAACTAGAATTTCAAAATTGCAATCATACGTAAAATTGACTTTCTTGTAGATACTAAAAACTTCAAATTAGTTTTGGATGGCTAAGAGTTTATTTTTATTGAGTAAGGAAACATGTTAATACTTGAAGACCTAAAGTAATTTGATAAGAGTGGAAGTTTTCTCTTTAAAAACTACTAACAAGTTATTTTAAATGGCGTGGTTTTCCTTGAATGATGGTTATATGTCACATCACATTCACAAATAGGAAGTGGTAATAACTATCCTCATTGTATCTCATGAGGCTAGGCCAAAGAGTGGATGCCCCGCATTGAAAGGAATTTTCCAACCAATATAAGGGCCCCATCCAAATTCTAACTAGGATTACTTATTTAGCTTGGCTTATTGCCTTAGGCTTAGGAGTATAGTTAAATTCCCACTGATTCAATCCAATGTCTCCTTAGTGACAAGTGACGATTCTATTGATTCTCCTTATATATCTTTAAAAAAAACATTTAAGTAGGGATTAGCATGGATTATAAAACACATCCTAAATTACATGATAAAAAAAATAAAAGAAATAACCTTTGATTTAGGATTAATAGAGAGTTTTGAGAATGACATCTTAAGTTAGATAATTTCAAAACCGATACAAGATACAATGTAGAAAAACATTGTGAGTAATTTTTTAGGTTGTAATTGCATGCAAGCTTTTAAGTTCATGTAAATATAATTTCAAAAAAATCATTGAAAGTTAAATAGATACAATATTAATCTAGTATAAGGAATTTGTATTATTTTCTAGTGTAGGAGGACAATGCAAGTTTCTAGGAGGGAGCAGACAAATTTCCCATGGGGAGATCAAGACTTAGAGGGAGTAATCCTATGAAAGCTAGTGCTTCAAGATATGAGGATATAAGTCTCATTATCACAGTAGCTGCAACAATAGTGCAGAGAGAAACAAAGTAGTAGTAGCAACAATATGAGTAGATCAGACTTTATACGTAGCATGATGGAAAATATTATCTTCACAATGATTTCCGGTGGAAAGGAGAGTGGTTAGCTTGGAGAAGTGGAAAAGGTCAGACATCAACAGCGCATGACTGTCCAGGTGTAGGAGAGTAGTATTGGTGGAGATAACACCTTCCTCACTAAGAGGGAGTGTTGTTTTTTGTAGCATTAACATGTGTTCTAGCCTTGATTTGTGTCTAAGAGACTAAGGAAAACAAGATCTCCAAAACCCAATTTTTTTTTGGGAGAAAACACCTAGATACCACTCAATTAAATTAATTGATCGATAATTAAAAAAATAAGTTTAACTTAGGGAAATCAGTTGATTAAATGGGATTAGTTAAGTATGATTAAGAATGTATAAAGGCTCACATTGATCAAGTATAAAGTGATCTCAATCATTGATAAGGATTTAATCATGGTCGTTGAAGCTACAACAAGAGATTATAAAAGCATATTGATGGGATGAGGAGAGAGACAAGTGAGGGAGAAAATTATCCACGCAATGTGAATTTCCCAGTGCACAGTGATTCAGTGAGAGAATAATTCAAGCTAGTGGAGGAGCATCAGTTATTGAGGGAGCAACAGAAAGAATTCTACAGGAATTTTTTAGTATATTTCCAGTGTCAAAGGGACATGAAATAGGGATGTCAAATTATTATGTAGAAAATCCATCTAGGCAATGTGAGTGTTAGGAGAAGTTAGTTTTAGTTTTCAGATGATATATCTTAGTAGGGAAGGTAGAGTGCATATTTTCCAAAGGCATAGCGGGGATAAATGACCCAGTTAGAGGTAGCTTCAGGGGCCATCTAGACTTGCATATGCGAGAAGGTAGTGCGAGTAGGCCAGAAGGAGGCCAATTAATTTGTAGAGGGAGAAAATTATCTCCAAGATTTTCTCAGAATATTTCTTAGAGGACTTCTAGTGAGGCATTGAAATTATTGTACTAAGATTTTTTACTACTGCATAACAAAATATAAACCCTCATCTGATGCGCTGGTTTTCCCTTCAAAGTTTTTCTAGGGACATTAGTCCAAAATAACTATGTTAATTGTGTGCATGAATTTCTTAGTTCCAATTTAATTTTCCGCAACATATATATTTGGTTGTGAAGAATTGCAGTGTAATTTATTCGATATTAATCAAAAAATTAATATACTACTAATTAGTTAGGAGAATAAATTCCAATAGCTGTCGTTCAAAGAATTTTCACGTTGCATACTTTTGATGGACCATGCTACACGAAAAAATGAGAAATACATGAAAAATGTGCTTATAATCATGTAAAATGATAAATACATTAGAAATGTGAATGCAATCATGGTTTTCATGCATTTCTGATTTTTCGTGTAGAAAGGTCCATCGACAGTATGCAACATGAGTACTCCTTGGATGTGGAATTAAATTTTTCATCCAATAAGTGCTCCCATTTGAAATTTGAGTAAAACCCTAGGAAAATAAGTTGAAAATATGAGTTGCAAAAATAGTTTTTTTAATTTTTAATTTTTGTACTCCAAAAGTGGTGAATCATCCCCCATGTTTGAAATCATCCTCTTGAATCTGATTGGTTCTTATAAAGTTTCTTTTGGTTGCACATTATTGTTTGAGGCCCATTTTTCACCTCAAAATTTCTCTAATGATAAGATACCTTAAAATAGATTCCATACCTATGGTTCACATTAATGCACTTGAAGTCTTGAACCTCATATCTTTCTTTTCTTACCTCAATGTTTTTAGTTTCTCCAAAAGGTTACGTAATAATTTCACCTATCTTCTTGTTGTACTGTTCAACAACCCCCCATTTTAATATATTATAAATTTCTTATGAAATTTATTATATTAAAATAGGGACCTTTTAAAAAAAAAAAAACTTTTTAATAAAACATTTTTACTTTTCATAAAAAATAATCAAACATTTTTTTAGTTTTAAAACCATTTGATTTTATTTCATAAAAATAAAAAATCCAAATACCCCTGAAACCAAAACTCATACTTAGGCTTTTAAAGCCCTAAGTATTAAACATAGGTTATTTAATAATAAGAAAATCAAAATAATCGGAGTTATTTGAGTTTAAATTAAAAAAATAATAATTGGAGTTTTAACCAAGCTTAGGCTTATTTAAAATCCCACTCCCCGCATCACAACATATCATGGCTAATGCCCCTCTGTTAACTCCATTGCGATTGCAATTTTAAGAACGGACCCAACAAAGGTGTTAATGCAATTCTATAGGCCATCGCGCTCGTGGATTGCAATATCCATGACCTAAGTCTCGAAAGGCTTGACTCCATTGCGATTGCGATTAGCCAAACTTGACAAGATAATGTATTCTATTTTAAAAGTCTTCACATCCATCACATCGCAATAGCTGCAGGCTTGATCCTCTACCCCTTCGACTTTGTGATTGCGATTTGTGATTTGATACAAGAACTGACAGGGTCATACACTCCATTTAATAATCCCTCGCATCCATGCAATCGCAAGATCCAAAGGCTTGATCCTGCTCCGCCCCTCTGAAATGCGATCTGCGATACAACCCAAACCTGACATAATAATAAATTGTAATTCATAATATATCACATCTAGAACCATCACAATCCCCATTAGTCATGTCGTCCCTTTCAAAAGGCCCATGTCATATGTGATTGCAATATAAGACTCGGTGGACCCTTTCCACTACCACATCACTCATGACGCCACCTACCACGTCACACCCACCACATCACCCCCCGGATATCACAATCGGAGATCCTTCAGTTGCTTCTTGTACTTCGCCACTCCTATTAACTATGATTATGATATTCCTAAGTATTGTGATTGCGATATCTCCATGTATTGCAATTACAATCAAGTCGTAAACTGCGATTGAGATCAAAGCCAATCCATGAACGCTGCGATTGCGATTTATTCTTAAATAAAAGCCCTGTTGTATTCTTAGTTACACCCAATTCATCGTTTTGTTTGACATGGCTTCTCGATTAATTTTCAACAGTTCGAAAAAATTTAAGATTAAGAAATTTAGCGTTGATTTTATGGCTAATCTGCTCACTGTTTTCTAACTTTCAGGCACAAAAGAAGAAGGAAAGCTGAGCAGAAGGAACATGTCATTCCATGAAATTAGCCATCGTTATGACATTTTCAGATCACATAGTTGCACAGATAAGACAAAGTGGGATTACCAAAAGATCATTATCACAACCATTTCCATTTTTGCATTATCTTCACAAATAATAAGGGATTTATCTCAGTCCCCAACATTATGCGTAATTATTTATTTTTTCATCCTCCATGTGTTATTTAAACCCATTCATCATAATGAATAAAATGTCAGGAATTTGAGAAAGAAAATATTTGGGGCTTGCACTTTTGTATCTCCAAGTCTGTCTTAATAGAGTGCGCTAGGTCCTGCATTTTTTGAACAAAGTTGAGTGGAGATTATATTTCTGTATTTTCAAAAGCTCATCTTAATAAAATGATTGGATCAAAGTTCTTATTATTTTTTTTGTTTAAAGAGGCTTCAGAGTGTCGCATTTTTGCACTTTTGGGAATCTTTAAAATAAAAGAAAAGGACTCAAACTATGTATTTTACAAAAGGAGTGTGATACATCGAGTATTTTTATCAATGTTTTAATGTTTTGTTTTGCATAATTTGTAGTCATTCCATCTTTCAATTTGTTTGTTATATGTATATTATTACAAAGTTCAACATCATTTCATTTCTGAATATGGCAGTGCTATAATTTTTTAATACATCTAGCAGCAAATTGTTATTTTATTTGGATGGTGATATATGATTTAACAATTCTTTTAATTAATTATTTCATTAAAATAATTAGATTAAAAATCCTCATTTCTTTTAGTGTATGATTAATTTTTATTACCATGTACTAAAGACAACCATTTTAGATCGCATTCAAATAACAACAAAACTCAAGTAATGAATAGTTTTTATATGCATATACCTTAGGGATTGAATATAATTTTATCAAACACTTACGTAACTATTTACTAATGGATTTATTATTAGTATTTAGATTAAAAAGGAGTCAAATCTAGAGGGATATCGCCTTGATCTAATTCCTTCATTTTTACTTCAATTCCTTAATTTCTTCTTTTAGTAAATTAGCTCTTGATTGGGAGAAGGAATTTTCTTTCCTTCAATCAAGATATGATAGATTAATTCCATACTAGTTAAATCATGCATGTGTTATTTTAGAAGTCTTCTCTTCGAGGCAAAACTTTAGACTGGTTTGGTTGTTCCACAAAAACAAATTAAGGTCATTCCTCTTGCTTGATCAATTAGAAGAATTGATTCGATGTCCCTAGCTATTGGTAATTCAAGACATATTGTAAAACTAATAGCGATTGGGAAAAGGTAACTGGACCTAGTTAATTAAACCAGTCGGAACCACTATTCCAAATGGAAAAAGTATTGCTTTAAGGTCTAGACCGGATGGTTTCCGCCCATGTTGGTGCAGCAAATTTCGAGGCATCAACATTTTGGCGCTAGAAGGAGGGCCTGACCTGAAACTTGTTGTCTTTTGGAGTCTTTGTTTTCTAATATTTTCATTTTTCACAATGACCCCTTCTAAACTTCCAATTTGGAGTTGTATTTTTGGACATGCATCTTCCAATACTCCACTAGAATTGGTAAGGCTTGTGTCTCAGGGAAAATTTAATGGTCGGAAAAATACTTATGCATTTAACTATGTTCTACAATTCATTCAAAAAATTTCAAAATTTCCTTTTCAAGGAATTGACGAAGGTATTTTATGCATGATTTTTACTCTTACATTCTTGGTAAAAGCCAGAAGCTGGTGTCATTCACTTCCAGTTGCCTCAATTCACAATTGGGATCAATTTGTTACAACGTTCCTTTGTAAATTTGATGGCTATGACTATGAACAAGTATGTGCTAAAATTGAATATTTATGAAGATTTGACTCTGAATCGTTGATTGATTTTACCATTTGATGTCATTTAAATTGTTTGAAATTTAAAATTGAAGATAAACCTTCTGAAGAAGAATTATTAGATTGGTTTGAACATATTTGTTTTCTTCCTCCCATTCATAATCCATGTGAAATTATTACAAGCTTTGATCAATCCCCTTCAAATTCTATCATAGAGGTACATACAAATCATGATGATGTGGATTCGACCATGTATGATAAATTCTTAACATTAGTACACACCCCTCATGGTAATCATGTTAATAAACCAAAATCGCAAAGCTTGCAAAATTTCACAAATCAACCACAAGAAGATACAAGCAACATTCTTCAAGAAAAAACAATTGGCCAAGCAAATGATTTTAAATCTGAAATTTGTGATGAACAAAATGTGCAAGAATTATCAAGAATTATCAAATAGATACATTTTAAAATCCATTTCTTATGATTCTCATTTTTCACTTTATCCCGATATTTTTGCTGATAGAAATCTATCCCCTCTTAACATTAATGACATTTCAAAAAATAAAGAGGTTGATCATAATGAATTGCCAATTATCTTTTATCAAGATAGAGAATTGATTATTTATCATTCTTCTCACATCAATCAACACATGCTTCATATTTCTCCTTGTTTTGATGTATTGGATACGATTGAAGAGAATTCTAATGAAGGTGGTAAAGTCATTTACGATAATTACTTTGACATTGAGGATGTTGATTTGTCTTCTTCACAATTAATTCCCCAGGATCAAAGTCAGATCACAGATGAAAATGAAGAACACGTTAATTGAAAAATTGTTTCAAAAAATTCTCATTTTCAAACAACTAATGGTATTCATCATTTCAGCATTCAAGAAACCATTGCAATCTATGATTTATATGATGACCAAGATCCCATTCCTATTCATAGTCATAATTCTCTTTCTAATTCACAAGTTGATATTCATTAAAACTCCAACCCTTGTGAAAAGGAAGTCATTTTAAATCAATCCCAATTGTGCTGTAACATTAGTGTAAACTATGATTTTATTTTACTATTTTTCCTTCACTTATTTTGTTTAATTTCAGATTTCCTTTCTATTTTCAGTTTTCAATTTTTAGATACTTTGTGTAGGGTTATCGAGAAATTTAACATTAAACACTCAATTGATGCGTTGCCTAAATGGAAAAATGAAGCTTTACATTTTAATCGTGGACATCAAAAGTCATTTCTTTTCCAATTCCAATTGATACTCACCTCTTATCAATTACTTCTTTCTTTTTGAAAGCAATGTCAACAAGAGAGTGCATTTTCACAATATGACCAATAATATAATTCAAATAATAATCTTCCATTGTATTTAACATATTTCCATCCATCTCTCATAAACCCATTTGAAAGATATTCGAAAATTTTTCCTTCATGGAAGATTGTTAATAGTTTAACACTTGCACATAGCGCTAACAATTTTATACAAGCCTTTGAATCAAAAAGTTCGTTTCTACAACCTAGCCTATTAGCTTCTCTTTTGAATTACTTCCAATCATTAATAGAAATTCATCGAGATTTCTATGATCCAATCAAAATTCAATTGGAAAGAATGTTCCAAGAGAAGGTAATTGTAAATAAGTTTTTGTCTGTAAATATTTTAGTAATAGCTTTATATTCCACATTTAGATTTAACTTGTTTAGTTTAATTACATTTATATTTTTGTTACTAATGTTTAATCTATACATACATGTAGGAATTAAAATTTTGACATGGTTACATTGGAAGTATGACTATACTTACTCATTTTTCCTCCATTACGTTAGAACTAGTAGTAGATTAATTTAGATTAGGTTTTTTCTGTTTTCATTGTAGATTTCAATAAGAAAGCAATGAATTTAATATTTTCATCATCTATTTTTCATTTTATGATTAAGTGATTTAAACCATATCAGAGGATTTTGAATCAATTGATTATCTTTATTTTGCAAAACTCCATCACATTGACAGTCACACTTTTAATAATAAAAAAATATGTGGAGAATTGCTATCGTTTGGAAACCTTTGATTTACAAGTACTTCTGAAAAGATTATAGTCATCATTATTGTCATCCTATGTGAAATTGAGATGAATGTAATCTTAAAATTCATCATTATTTCTTTTATAGGTTTTTCTTGTTTGATTTGAAAACTTAAAATAAACAATAGTTAAATTTTTATAAAGCTTCAATATGTTCAGGGAAATACTTATTGGTTCATCAAAATTTGAGAATTCTCTAAATTTTTCTTCCACTCATAAAAGTTCTGATAATATTTTAACATGTTATTGAAAGACTCATATCGGGTCATCAAATTTTGTAACTTTCCTCATTAAAAGTTCCAATAACTTTCTCTGATCAAAACTCTCGATAGTTAATTAAATTATTTAAAAGTATTTTTATCTTAAAGCAAATTTTAGTCAAATGTTGTCTTTTGAATCTTGCATCAAATGATCTTACTCATGATCTTATCTATGCATGTTCCAAATCTCACAATTTGTCACGGAAATATATAATATGGAACAGGTAAATCTAACTGATCATGATTAATTTGTTTTGAGTTCTCTTTTATTTCAAATCTTTGATATATCACTCCATGCCTAGAGATTCAAATTTCATCATATACTTAATTGATACATCATTTGAGTTTGAATCATTTTCTACATTCAAGGGCTGATATAAATTCAGAAAAAAAGAGAGCATGCATCACTGCAAATGATAAAGAAGTGTATCTTAATTTTCATTTTTGGATAAAATCAGTTTTATCTGATTCCCTTGAACATGCATCATTTTCTTAAAGTTACTGCTTATCTTAGATTAGATTTAATAAATAATGATTTTGCATTAGTTGCCTTACATTGGAGAAAGTCATATCTTTTCTGTAAGATTAAATGAAATCCTTCAATGGTAAGTTTCATATACTCACTTTCATTCATTTCTTCACTTTTTTCAATTTTGTTTTCTGATTTTCTGTTGATATGTAACATTTTGTTTGCAGCTCTACACAAGCATTTTCACACCTTCACCAAATCAAACTTTGAGCTCAAATTTAAAAGGGAAGCAGTAACGATTAACATCAAATTAGCCAAATTGGGAGATTTCTAAACCTTAATATTTTTCTTTAAAAAAGCATTACTTTGATTCGAAAATGGTTACAAGTTTTTCTTTTAAAAAATAATACATAGAAAACAAAGATTTCCTCATTCGAACTACACTTTAATGCTTATAACTGTACAAGTTAAAGTTCATCTAAATTTCAACATAAGAAGAAGTATTTATTTGATTATCTTTTTCTTCTTTTGTTAAAAAAATTATATAAACAATCTTGTGGAATTTTCCTTTTAGATTTGGTTTTGGTGATTTTACCATCATACTTGTGAATGGTCGTATCTTGAGAAAATTCTATCATCATATCACATTTATATTTTTCCTTTAGATAATAATGTTAATAGCATACCTTTGGATTTTCACAAACATATCTTGAAACCATTTTATGATTTTTTCAATTTGAAAGTAGAAATTTTTAAGGAAGTGGTTACGAAAATTGAAAAATTAGATAAAAATTATATAACTCTGTAATTTTTTTCCATTACATTGTGAAATCTTTTAAACCTCATAAAATTATAAATTCCTTTTTACTCTATTATCATTTAGGAAAGGTTATCGTTAAAAAGTAAAGGTTGTCTTATGAATAAGCATATTCAACTCTAATTATCATTCAAAACTCTTAAGGAGTCAATGATTCTCCCCATTTGTTAAAACATAATTTTTAGAGTGTAACTCAAAAATATAATAAATCTAAAAGATAAGAGGTCTCATCATGAACCTGCTTACCATGATCATAGGGAAATAATAAAACTAACATTACCAATACTCAACACCAAATCAGGGTAATGGCTTATGATTTTTTCAATTATAAGACAAGGGGTCACATCACAAGCCAACTTGTTCAGTTTAATTACTAACAGTGAATGAAATTGTCACTATCTAGCCACCAAACCAAGACAATGGCTTTTAGGCATTAGTTAAAAGAAAAAAGCAAAGAAAAATAAAAAAAAATTTATATATAAATAACGCACTATTAAATGGATGTGACATTGAATTATTTATGGTTAAAAAGTAACCCTGTCGAAGCTATGAATGCTTGCTGGCAACAGTGGCTCTACCTGTGACAAATGAGTACATCAAAAGCTAAGTTGTAAAAGGCCCTCTACTTTATCTTTATAACTGATTAATGACTAATATGGATAAATAAGCGTTTTCATCTATGAAAGGTTTTTAAGAAATTACAATTTGACACATTTTTTTGAATTATTCAGAGTAATTTTATTTATCTAAATGTTTCAATAAGTAGTCTCCCTTTCCTAAATTATTTTTACTGAATTTTTGAAATGTCTTTATAATTTCATTAGAGATAACAGGTTCTTCCAGTGAAACCACCAATTGTTGCATTGTTTAACAACCCCAATTTTTAATATATTATAAAATTTCGTATGAAATTTTATTGTATTAAAATAGGGACCCTTTTTAAAATTTTAAAACACAAAAATAATTATTTAATTTTTTTCCGTTTAATAAAACATTTTATTTTTCATAAAAAAAATAATAAAACATTTTTTTAGTTTTAAAACCATTTGATTTTATTTCATAAAAATAAAAATCCAAATAGCCCCCTAGACCAAAACTCATACTTAGGTTTTTAAAGCCCTAGGTATTAAGCATGGGTTATTTAATTAAAAAAATCAAAATAATCAGATTTATTTGAGTTTAAATTAAAATCAAAATAATCGGAGTTTTAACCAAGCTTAGGCTTATCTAAAATCTCACTCCGCGCATCGCAATATATCATGGTTAATGACCCTCTGCTAACTCCACTACGATTGCAATTTTAAGAATGGACTCGAGAGCAGCGTTAATGAAATTCTATAAGCCATCATGTCCACAGATCGCAATATCCACGGACTAAGTCCCGAAAGCATTGACTCCATTGCGATTCTGATTAGTCGAACTGGATGGGATAATGAATTCTATTTTAAAATTCGTTGCATCCATCACATCACAATATCCACAGGCTTGATCCTCTACCCCTCTGACTTTGCAATTGCAATTTGATATCGGACCCAATGGGGTCATACACTCCATTTAATAAGGCCCCATGTCCATGCAATTGCAAGATCCAAAGGATTGACCCTGCGCCACCCCTCCGAAATGCGATCTGCGATATATCCCAGACTCGACATAATAATCAATTGTAATTCATAATATATGGCATCCAGAACCATGGCAATCCCCATTAGTCATTTCGTCCCATTCAAAAGGCCCATGTCATATGCGATTGTGATGGAAGACTTGGTGGACCGATTCCACTACCACGTCACTCATGATGACACCTTACACATCACACCCACCACGTCATCCCCCGGATATCGCAATCGCAGATCCTTCGGCCGCTTCTTGTACTCCATTTCTCCCATTGACTGTGATTGTGATATTCCCGAGTATTGCGATTACGGTATCTCCATATACTACGATTACAATCAAGCTGTAAAATTCTATTGAGATCAAAGCCAATCCCCGAACACTGTGATTGCGATTTATTCTTAAAGAAAAGCCTTGTTGTCTTCTTAATTAAGGCAAATTCATTGTTTTGTTTGACACGACTTATGCATTTCAAATAACAGTTCAAAAAAAGTTAAGATTCAGAAATTTAGCATTGATTTTATGGTTAATCTGCTCACTTTTTTCTCGCTTTCAGGTGCAAAAGAAGAAGGACAACTGTGCAGAAGGGATAGGTCATTCCATGAAATCAACCATCATTATGATATTTTTAGATCATATAGCTACACAAATAAGACAGAGCAAGATTACCAAAAGATCATTATCACAACCGTTTCCATTTCTATATTATCTTCACAAATAATATGGGATTGATTTAACTCCCCAACATTGTGTGTAATTATTTATTTTTACATCCTCCATGTGCTATTTAAACCCTTTCATCATAATGAACAAAAGGTTGGGAATCTGAAAAATAAAGTATTTGGGGCTTGCACTTTTGTATCTCCAAGTCTGTCTTAATAGACTGGGCCAGGTCCTGAATTTTATGAAGAACGCTGAGTGGAGATAACATTTATGTATTTTCAGAAGTTCATCTTAATAAAATGATTGGATCAAAGTTCTTATTTTTTTTGTTTAAAGAAACTTCAAAGAGTCATATTTCTGCACTTTTGGGAAGCTTTGGAATAAAGGAAAAGGACTGAGACTATGTATTTTACAAAAGGAGCATGATACATTTGGTATTTTTATCAATGTTTTAATGTTCTATTTTGTATAATTTGCAGTCATTCCATCATTCAATTTGTCTGTTATATATATATTATTAGCACAATTCAACATCATCTTATTTCTGAATATGTCAGTGCTGTAATTTTTTAATGCATCTAGCAGCAAATTGTTATTTTATTTGGATGGTGATATATGCTTTAACAATTCTTTTAATTAATTATTTAATTAAACGAATTAACTTAAAATATTTCATTTCTTTTAGTATATGATTAATTTTTATTACCATGTAATAAAGACAACCATTTTATATCGCATTCAAATAACAAGAAAACCCGGGTAATGAATAGTTTTTATATGCATATACGTTAGGGATTGAATATACTTTTATCAAAAACTTATGTAACAATTTACTAAGGGCTTGATTGTTAGTTTTTATATTAACAAGGAGTCAGATCTCGAGGGCTATCTCCTTGATCTAATCCCTTCATCTTTACTTCAATTCCTTAATGTCTTGTTTTAGTAAATCAATTCTTGATTGGGAGAATGATTTTTCTTTCCTTCAATCAAGATAAGATAGATTAATTACATACTAGCTAAATCATGCATGTGTTATCTTAGAAGTCCTCTCTTCGAGGAAAAACTTGAGATTTGTTTGGTTTCTCCACAAAAAAACTTAAGGGTCATTATTCTTGCTTGATCAATCAGAAGAATTGATCTGATGTCCTTAGCTATTGGTAATTCAAGGCATATTTTAAAATCGATAGCAATTGGGAAAATGTACCTAGACCTAGTTAAACTAGTCAGAGCCACTATTCCAAATGAAAAAGGAACTGCTTTAAGATCCGGATTGGGTGGTTTTCCCCGATGTTGGTGTAGTATATTTTGAGGCATCAACACTTCCAAACCTTAGATTTTAGGCATTCCCTCTTCTACTAGAACAATACATCACTTTGACTATTGTCATAAATTTTGGAGACTCCATGAGGTAGTCCTTGTTAACCCTGAGATTTCATAAATGAAGTGTTCCCTCTCCTTATTTTTTATTTTATTTTATCTTATTCTATCTATGAAGACCACTAACTCAAGGTCTCCTAGTCCCAATTCCTTTCATTTTAGATCCAATCACCTTCTTCCTTCGAACATTTCAAATATTTAACATGTAACTCAAATTATCTTGTAAATGTATCCTTAAACATCTACCTAGTAATCATGTAATAAACCTTCTTGGACAACCTCCTAGATAAGGTTTTTACGTAACAATATCACAACTTAATCCTTTACCTCAAGTGTCACATCAATCCATAGGATACTCTCCCTTTTTTCCAAACATGAACTAGTTTAAACATGGAAACGATACGACACTTCCTTTCAATATCACATGGGGAATTGGTCCTTACTAAAGTATCATAGAACTCCCCTTCTTTAAGACAAGTTGGCATACCACCTACAACACCACATCCCCTTAGGTAGGTGGCAATCAACCACCTTCACTTTCCATCCAAGTTGGCATACAACCTAAACCAACATGTATGCCATGTGACCATTTCATACTCTGCATGATACAAATAAATGAACAAATCATTGGACTTGAGAGAACTCTAGACACCTACATTCAAACTTTAGAGCTTGAACTTAAGAGCCTTAGAGATACATTAAAGGAAGTTTCAACTTAAAAGTTCCCATGAAATTTTCATATAATTTCCATGTCATAATATGTAAGCCAATCAAAATCCCTTAAATTTAAAAAGAGATACATGTAAATATTTTAGAGGGAAAAGAAGAAAACTACATTTTTTAATTGTATTTTTGGCTTATCTCCTTATAAGTTTATTCAAGCTTCAAGTATGGACACTTGTTGGATGCGGAATTAAATTTCATATCCAATGAATACACAATATATATACTTCTGAGAAGATCCACATTGATAAAAAATGAAGATACATTAAAAAAATGTGTTCAACACACTTTCATTAGATGAAATTTTAGCCTAAAAGAGGCCTCATAAGGAAAAATAATAGAATAAGAGTTATGAATTTTAGAGGAAAAATAAGAAAATTATTTTTTTATTTGTATTTTTGACTTATCGCCTTATAGGTTTACTCGAATTTCAAGTGTAGACACTCGTTGGATGTGGAATTAAATTCCACATGCAATGAGTTCTCATTATGCATAATTTTGAGAAGACCCACATTGATAAAAATTGAAGATACATTAAAAAAGTGTGTTCACATTTTTTTAATGTATCTTCATTTTTTATCGATATGGATCTTCTCAATCAACACACTTTTTTAATGTATATTCAATTTTTATCAATACGGGTCTTCTCAAAAGTATGTATAATGGGTACTCGTTGGATGTGGAATTTAATTCTGCATCCAACGAGTGTCTATACTTAAATTTAAGTAAATTTGTAAGGAGATAAGCCAAAAATAAATTAAAAAAGTAGTTTTCTTCTTTTACCTCCAAAATATTTACATTTACCTTTTTTTAAATTAATCCTTTTTTATTAATTTATATGTTATGACATGGAAATTACATGAAAATTTCATGGGCCCTTTTAGGTTGAAATTTCCTCTAATGTTTAATGTATCTTCAAATTTTATCAATGTGGGTCTTCTTAGAAGTATGCATAATGGGTACTCATTGACTGTGGAACTTAATTTTGCATCCAACGAGTGTTTACAATTTAAATTTGAGTAAACCTATAAGGAGATAAGCCAAAAATACAATTAAAAAAGTAGGTTTCTTATTTTCTTTCCAAAATTCATAACTCTTATTTTATTATTTTAACTATTGTTTTATTATTTTTCCTTAAGAGGCCACTTTTAGGCTGAAATTTAATCTAACGACCTATGTCATAAAAATGTTCTTGAAACTCAAACTAAAATAAAATTGGATTAAGAGAATTGAAATCATGATTTTCTTGTTGATTTTGTCTCTCCTATCCTTGGGTTCCCCTTGAAATATTAGGAGCACACTTTTACGCTTGTTTTTTTTCTCTCTTTGTCTTTTGTCTACCAATTCTCTTAATGGATTAAGGTCATATTAGCTCCCTAAATTTCTTTTGATGTTCATGATTAATCATTTGATAGTGATCATGCACCCCATCTTCTTCTTGTCTTGACTTCAAAATTCAGCGAATCTCAAAGCTAGAAAAATCCCTTCGGTGCCTCGGGGGAATATCTTGGGTTCTTAGTGGCTAATGGTTGTTCCTATACATCTTGGGATTCAATAATGTCTTAGTCATATTTCTCATTCCGTTTCATCTCATCCCATTTCTATTCGCTTATCTCATGCCACATGCTTCACATGGTCCTCAATACTCCTTTTTTGTTTCTTATATTAGTGATTAGCTCCTTTTGGGTCGCTACATGGGGTTACAGTTTAACTCTAGATAGCCTCACCCTTGTTGGAAATGGTCATCCCATTTATAATTCTTCACATTAGTCTCTAACACAAGTTTATATCCTTGAATGATGCATCTTTCATATCACAAATATTACGTTGCTTACTCAACCTTGTAGCTAGTACCTCACATCTCATGCCTTTTATCTTATATATTTTTCATAATGTTCTCTCTTCATTATCTTGCCTAGTGCTACCATTTACTTGTATGCCTTGTTTCTCTCTCTATGTAAGGAATTAAAGATTTATCCCCTTTCATTAGGAAGAGTCCCACCCTTGTATCAAATAATAAACAAGGTTTTATACCATCAATATCCCTTGCTAATGTTGTCACTTGCATTCTACATCTCCTTCACTAGCTCACTATGTATTTATGCTATATTATCCCTTGTTTACAAGCATGGATTTATCCCCTTCAAACAAGACAAATTTCATATTTATCCTTAAGAAGGGACAATCTTATCCACTGTCACTACCTATTTCATGTTTTTGCCTACTCTTTATCTCACCTTCTCTACACATTGACACTATGTTCTCCCTTATTGATGGACATGGTTTCACCTCCTTTCAATGGGAAGGGTTCCATCAATATCCATAATGTGGGATGATATTATATACCTTTACTAGTTATTGTTGATGTTGTTTCCTATCTCTTGAGTCATCTTTGCTAACTCTTACTAGAAATATCACCTATCTCTCACCACATCTTTGCTAAGTGTCACTGAAATTATCACCTTCTTCACCCTCTCAACATGTATATTTTTTCCCTTCATTATATTTCATAGAATGGTCACCTTGTTATCCCATACATTGGTCTAGTCAAGGGCTCTTCTCAGTGGACAACTAATGGGAAAGCCTAATGCACCTTACGCCACAGATGAATCACTTTCTAATATGTCAATTTAGGAATGTTACCGATGTAGTAATATTGATTATGATCTTATTTGACCGCCATCCACACCACATTCTGTGACGGAATCAATGTATCATCATCTCCCATCATAAATCACCTAACATAGGGGAGACCTAATCTGGAGGCCTCTGATACGATTCCAGAAATCCCAATAGTGAAGCGCATTCCTTGGGGATGAGTGTAGTTAAATTGAGAGGTATCCTCTGAGATTTTGAGAAGCGACTTAGCTGGTCATGTTTCATTTCACTTAGTCATGTTTCGTCCACTCAAACGAAACCCCAGGTCCACTTGGGTGGCAACAAGAGATGGATGTAAAGGTTTCTTTGCTCCCATTTCTGAGTCAAAGATTCCATGCATAAAATAATATTCTCGAAGCTTGTAGCATGGCTTTGATTGAGTTAATTTTTTGGCCAGCGTTGTCCCCTTTGGCCCTAAATGCTAAGTGATCAGAAGACTACTAATAGGGATGCACTGAGAGGATAAGAAAAGAGACAAAAAAGTCAACAACAATAGATAATAACACCGCCTCTATTTTTTAGGTGCACATATCGTTAATCCCAATTCTGATTTTTTTCTTCACAAATAGGTTGAGTGTAATTAGTAGTGGTTAAATTGAGTAGAAAAACGATGTGGGATGTTATATTATTGGGATTGTGTAAAGTTGGGTGAAATTTGATTATCTTTTGAGATAGTTTTATTTTTTTTTCTTTCTTTGTAAGGTTTGAACTTGAGAGTTGTTGAAGAGTACTACAAGTGAGGAACGTTTAAAAAATAAGCATTGGAGTTTTGAAGCCCATAGGGTTAGACCAAAGGGTGGATGTGGAGCATTAGAAGGCATTTTCTAACCAATATAAAGACCTTTCCCAATGTTAAAAATTTTGACGAAAATTGTGGGAAGTTGGGTTAATCTCAGGTATATAATGATAGTCCCACTCACTCAACTAGGTTTCCTTGGTGACAAGTTTATCAATTGTCCTAATTAAAAAAACAACTTTGAATTTCAAAAAATGTTTCACTATGTGCCTTGGAATTGGAATTGTGCAGCCCCTTTTTGATGAAAGTGGGAAATCTACCTCTCTACTTTTAGTTAACACCTACCAAAGGGAAATTTGGAGGCTTCAATTTTTCAGAATTTTGTTTAGATTCGAATTTTTGAGTCTATGAATTCAGGAAAACAAAGGTGGTTTAATTTATGAAAGAACTAAAGAAGTGGGTGCTTTTCCATAATGACGCATTGATGAAGTGTGAATTAGGTTGAGTATATGCCAATAGGCCTGTATGTGATGAGCGAAATAAAGGAAACAAAGTGTTCAATTAATAGTTGTCTTTTTTCAATTTAGTGGGTAAAATTTGGTGTAATATTAATTAATTACGTAGCTTAATTAATAGATTTTATATTTTTTTTACTGAATATTTTTTTTGATTAATTTTGTTCAAAAATCATAATTTTAGGTTGTTTAATTTGGAAAGATAGAGTTCTTTGGGGGTTTTTGGGCCGTTGAATCCATTTATGCATTCAAATGCATATTTTAAACAATAAAAAATCACAATCTTACTGAAACATTAATGACCATATTTCGGCCAAAAATTTGTTTCGTCTATTGGTTAGCCTATGATTTAATTAACACCGTACTCTATTTGTTCTATGTTTTGGAAGATTTTTCAACATATTTGCTAGTCTAATTTGCTAGAATCCAAGAGGAATTTCTTGAAATAACAAGTTTCATTTTTGAGGAAGAAAACATGTTATGTGTGCATAAAGCACTCAAAAAAAGCTACACTGATAAAGTCCAAAATCAAGCCTCTTTAGCATATCTAGAGGCATACACATGAATACATAGCATATTAGAAAAACATCAATTGAAGAAACTATAAGCCAAATCAAAACAAGCTATTGAAAAGCATCAACTATAGAAGTCCAAGAGCATGGTAAAAGAGACACAAGAACACTGATGAAATTGCTATGTCTCTTTTCATATATCATAAAACCATAATAAATCATGTGGTGTTTGTGTCGTGTGCCATTAGTTGGAGTCCTTAATTGAAGGGTCTGTGAAAATAAACTTATGTATCTTCATTTATCTATTCATTGATTTTTGATACTACAAAAGCTTGAGTAGCACCTACCTTAGAAAGCGCCTTTGTTGTACTATTCCTTTCCATGTAAATACGTTAACAAAAAATCTGATTAAAACGTTAATTCATATTTAAGAATTCCTCAAGAATTGGATATAAAGTGTGAATATGACATCTTTACAATAATCATGGAATCGCCGAAGATCTGCGATGAAAGAATACATTTTTCTATGGAAAAAAGAGAAGAAGCTTAAGGTTGAGTAGCTTCACATAATTGTTTGTACCCCTTCCAAGACTGATCTTAATTTTATAGGAGTGATGTTCTAGGAGATAGAGGATAGACCCTCCTCCACAATAATCATATTCTAAAGCTACACCATCAAAGAAAGCCCAATGGATGGCTCTGTCGACTTGTTTTGCTACCACAATATGAGGGGCTTGAGGATTTTCTTCGGCAGAGAGGAGGTCAAACTCTGTTGCCACCTTAGCTTTCATCATGTATGGGACCGAAGCTCTCTCCTTGAAATGGCTTTGTTTATGGAATTCCATAATCCCCAACATACAAGGGTTGGCATGTTTCTCAATTTTTTGGGATTGATTAGATACCACCATTCCTTTCCAACCTCCCTAAAAGATGCACCATTCCAATTCACGATAACGCCCATATTGTCTCTATCATTATTCCATAAAACTTTTGATAAGGGGTAGGAAATAAATAAATGATCAATAGATTCAATCGTGTTTTAACAAAGAGCACACCAACCCGGATTGTTCATACTATGATGTTGGAGATGGTCCCTATTGTACCTCCCAGAGACAGCCTTTGATTGCTTACAAGCCAGTGCTTGGGCAAATCTAGATTTGGAGTGTCTCAAATGATTCTCAGTAATAGGGAGACCTCAGATATATATATAAAGGAGTAAGACATGAATTTATGATACTTCTTCACATATACAAATCTCAGAAATATGCATAAAACAATGGAGACCGAGTAGTTCAAGGAATTACAACTTAATAATATTTTGTAGAGCGGATGAGAGAGGATAAGGAGAAGGAGAAACTCATCACATCGAGCATAAGGCTTCAAGAATTGTACACTTAACACATAGAGTTTGAGGCTTTAAAAATTTCTATACTTATTTGAGTTACAAGTAGATATAATGGATAAAGGAGGGATTGAATGCTATGATTCATGTAACATAGATTTAAAGATATAATTTCAATAATCTGTATAGGAACACGCATTATAAATGTCGATACAAATGAATCTATGATATAGTTACAAGCACTTGCATTAACATATCAATACAAATGAATCTGTGAGGAAGCTTGGAATGTTTCTAGCAGCTATGATTGCATGAATTCAGAGAAGAAACATGAACATAAAATGGGTTTTAACAAAGGGATAAAATACTATAATACTTCAATGGGGAATCACCACCATTTCCTTGATATTCTAAAATATTTGTATTACAAAGCCATACAATCTAAAAATAACATGTAGTGTTTTCTTTAGAATTTTTGAACATTTGTTAAGTATTGCTTCCTCCTATTTATTAGGAGAGGAGGAACGTTGAACATTCATTATATCAAAATATCTAGGGCTAAGTTAGGTTGACTAACTGTTTCATCCATGGATGGCTCTATGGCCCAAAAACATTAGATAATTAATTTCCTCATTGAAGGGAGGTGCATTACAAGACAACAAATAAGTAAAAATCAGACAAAAAAGTAAATGAAATATCTTCGCGCCCATCCTTGTGATCGCCTCTTCTTCAGGTTGCAGTTTGCTCTTTGTATGGCCTCTTATGTTGCTTAGCCAACATTTGTCGCTTCTGCCTTTACTACTTGAACTATTCATCTTTTAAACATGGGAGTGGGCGCCATCAGTTTCATGTAGCAGTATTGAAACAAAAGACCCTTGGGCGATACTTCGTCTTCTTTGTGTATGGGATGCCATGCCTAATAATTAAATCCTCCTGAGCTACTAAGTTCTTTTTTTACTCCTGTCAACACTGACCCTAGTTATGTGTCACAATGGGCCTTTTTGGATCAGCCCATGTCAGGTTTGAATGCACCACCTGTTTTCTTAAAAGCCACAATTGCTGACCCATAATGCCTTTAAAGTCCTGCTCTACACTATTGAAGCCTTGATATGCTTGGTTATGCACTTATGTCATAATATGGAGGACTTTCTAGTGCTAGCCCTTATCACTAAAACATTATGAAATAGGTGAGTTCCGATCTCCCTTGGCTCGTTATAAATTAGCCCCTTTTACTTCATGTGACTGGCAGCTAGAACTAAGTTCTTAGCCCTAAGGTGCTATAACCTTTAGAATCTTGTCCGGGGACTTTTTCCTTTGTTACCTGAAATCCTGCATACCAACAATTTACAATGTTTTCTCTTTATATTTCCTCTTTACCCCTACGATCGTTGATTTGTGGGATCGGGCCCACTTGGTGTCTCTTAATCGTAATATGAGAGATATACCCCTTCACCTTTTTCCATAGTGTAGGCAGACTGTCCAGAGGGGAAGTTTTTATAAGACGTGACAAATAAAATATCACATCTAGGAGGATCCCTTGCATATCACAATCACAAGCCTAGAGGGACTGCAATGGAGGAGGGCCTTGAATTGTGAGATCGCCAATTGTGAGGTTTATGACGTCATCGGTGCCATGTGGCACTTCTTGAGTGGTGAAACATGTCACGTGGAAATGCCCTCATAGGACCCTTTAAAAAGATGAATCTGCATGCCATGTGTCCTCTATACTTTTGGGTCATGTCGATGTCATCTACCTCGTGGATCCTTAGTGTTATCGTCCACAATATCCCAAGGTTGAGAAGGAAGATCGAAGGAGGTAACCTCAAACCACTTAGGGTTCAACAGCTAGCCCTACTAAACTAGAGAGGGTTCTCTCTATGAATTCACATCCAATGATGATTGGAATGGGAAAATATGTTAGGCTAGATGTTTTTAGGTATAGGGTTTTGAAAATTTTAGAGTTTTGTTGGATCAGGAGTGAGAATGAGGGAACTAGGTCAAAAAATCAAAGGTCTCAGCTGCAAGAGATATAAAGTAGTAGGGTAGGTATGCTTTTGTGATACTTTAGGGTTTTGTCGATGTAGTTTAGGGTGGAAAAGTAGAGATCAAAATGAGCATGGAAAGCATGAATTCATTTATTAGAAGACAAGTGACATAAACATGGAGTTCCCAACAAAACAAAGCTTAAAACTAAGAATTTTGTTTAAAACCTCTTAGGAAAATCACTAAAAAGCATAGGGATGGAAAGAATATGGAATTATCATTCATATAAAAATATAACAGAGAGAAAACATTATCACAAACTCACAACAAAAGAATTCCTAAATAATAGCTGCGACTGTCCTTTGAATTTCTCCAAAAGTGATGAAGGACAAGCTCCAAGAGTTCTACTCACTGATGTCCAGCCTGTTCTATGACTGAAAACTAGATACATATAGACCAAAACCATTTTCCCCTCTCTCAGGTTCAAATCCTTCACTTTAGGAATTGATTACATGAGGTGTTCAACAAAACCCTAATGTCTAGGGAGGTTAAAACAAATCCTCCATTTAAACTTTGATTGAACTAGTCTCATAAATGAGGGCTAAGTTTACATGAAATAAACCTAACAAGATTATTTCCCTTTCATTACATCATAATTACATAAAATTCAAGTAATTATATCATGATAACTTGAATCTAGCTGATAAAACTCAGAAAGAGGAGTTTCAGGCAAAAGCGTAGTGAATTGAGGCAAAAGCGCCGCGTGCTAGAAGAAAGAGTAATGAAATTGGTAAAAGTGACTTTTGGATGCCTCCCCAAGGTCCAAATCCTTATTTAATTTTTTTTGGATATAGATATGGATTTCTAATACATGATGGAATCCTCAATCACTGTAAAAGGCTACTCCTACCCCTCCAAAATTTAATTCTCCGAGAGGTACTCCAAAAGCATAGAGAGGTGATTTTTGAGTAGTTTTTGGCCTTTTCCACCTTCCAGAACCTGCTGAAAGTTTGCTCCCAAGTGCTAGAAGTTACTTAAAAGTGATGAAAAATAAAAATATGTAAACCAAATTTCATTTGTAGCTCCCCATCAAAAGCGTAGTGTGGCGCACGCTACCCTTTTGGACAAAAAACTCTGTAAAATTTCTGGGTTTTCTTCAAAAATAGGGCTCAACGATGGAGCAATATCTATCTAACCATACAGATTTTTGGAAAGATGAGAAAGTTTTTTTTAGATAAGGATGTTTTGAAGAAAACAATTTCTTATTTTTTGGAATTGCATTTTCATTTTCTCGGAATCTTTGCTACAAAATCATGACTAAAACAGGAAACTAACTTGAAAAATTTAGATTTTGTGACATAGACCTCCAAGAAGGTTGCATATCTCCTAATATATGATACCTGTGTAAAAAATTAAGGAGGTTTTTCTTCCTTGGTCTATGATTGACGAAAACCTCTTTCACTTTTGTCAAGTTCATCTCCATTTGGTCAGAAATATACTTTGAAGCAAAACTATCCCTATCTGCAGCAAATGATGTTTTTAATGTCCCTTTGACCTAGTGGAGGAGATGGCTCACTCTCTTGCTCTTTATGCATCTTGAGATCTCTTGTAATTGGAATCCTTTATGCTTCCTATGATTAGTGGTTTTGGTCTCTGGATCCATTGTGAAACCGTAGCTCACTAGGAAGGGAAATTATGGTTTAGTTTAGGAAAACAAGGGTTTTGGGGCAGTTTTAGGAATGAAGGGAGATGAAGAGGTTAGGGGGATCCTAAATTCTTGGGAAAATTTAGGGGGTTAAGGATATATGTTAGGGAGTGTATGGAACTTAAATTTTAGGGAATGGGTGAGGGGAAAGGGTGCAAAAGTGGAAAAAACAGTCCTTGCCTAGGAAAGTGTCAAAAGTGTAGCAATAGGCTAGGGTTTGTGGGAAAGTAAAGGAAATGAGGGGAATGGGCATGGGAAAAGCTTAGGGGAGGATTTGGGAGGTAGTTAGATGTGTTGGGAGGCTTAGGGAAGTTAAAAATCACATAGGGAGTAGTGATGACCTGGACCAACACCAACGAGTGACCAAATTTGTTTTTGAGGACTAATTTGAAAATATAAAAATTTGACCAAAAACCGTAACAAAAAATTTGAAAGAGCACATTTGATCACTAGTGACTGGCAGGACTGATAGACACTAATACTTAGGACCAATACAATTCTTCCATGTGGTATTCTGGAGGAGAGAGAAGAGGGCACACCCATCCTTATTTTGCGTCGATTTCCTTTGTTAAATATTTTCAGCCTTCCTCGACAATTTAACACTATACACCTAGTGTTCGGAAATTTTGTACTATCAGTTAATTCCCCCCCCCCCCCCCCTCACAATTCCTTAAGGATGGTCCTTTGGGCCCTCTAATTGCCAATTTTCCAATATTGCGGGGTTGCGATGTTATGGGAATGTGGGACTGTGGGACTTGCTGCACTGTGATATTGCGAGACTGGGGGATTGCGAGGTGCGAGACTACGGCATTGTGGGAATGCGGGATTGAGGGATTATGGGGTGTGAGACTACAGGATTGTAGGACTGCAGGATGTGGGATTGTTGGGACTGCAGGACGTAGGACTTGCCCACCATTGATCGTTGATTAGCCTGGTCCAGCTAATATGCCTGATAAGCCAATGGACCAGACCCGCCGATATCTGATTTGTGATATTGACGATTGGTCGATCACAACTTTTGATGTCTTCCTCTTTGGTTCTGCTTCAGTAAGGCTCAATTTGTGATTTGTGATTTGCAATGAGCTTAACCCTTAGCCATTTCTCCTTTGTTTTGTGGCCTTGAAAGGGGTATCTTTAATCTGCTCTAACTTCTGATCCAGGAGTCCATTTTTAGAGTTCTATATACCATTGGAAATCTTGTTCAAAGAAATATGCAATGGAGAGGGTCCAATTTTTCCTTGAGCACTTTCGTGGCATGGAACATGGCCTCAAAATTCACTGCTCTTTGGCAATTTTGATCAACTAAAAATTCATAATGTAGTGAGCGACAACATTGGCTCCAATTGGGGATAGTGCCTTACTGGCAAGGTGCTGAGAACCTCTAGTTTTGGAAATAGATTTTAAGGAATTGACCATTTACCGACAGTTCTAGAGATTCACCATCTAGATTCTCAAGCATGTATGTGTTATTTCCTCTTTTATACTTAATAGGTTCCCGCTTTACCCTTGAATTCCCTGTCGAGGTAATATTTGCTTCCACCTCAAGAGAATCGATCTGAAGTTGATCTAAAGTGAGAGACTTCCTTTGTCTTAGGGTAAAACCAATGTCAGACTCAAAATCTCCCAAGAAAGCCACATGAGTAGCAACTGGAGAAAGCTTTATTTCACCAGGCAGGTTGTTATATTTCTTATTAAAACTTTTGATAAACCCTGAAGTATCCCCTTTCAGCTTTTTCTTTATGGCGTTAAGCTTTGTGAGGAGGTAATCATGATTTATCTTTTCACCCCATTTCTATGTGAAAGAGTTTTCAAGTTCCTCACAAGTAGTGATGGAGGCATTAGGTAGGGCTTTGAACCACGTTTTGGCCTCTCTATCGAGGGATTATACAAAACATCTCATGAACACATCCAACTTTTCCACGTTTAGGTTATCGGCAAAGGCACAAAAGGTTTCGATGTGTCTCTGTGTTGTGTTATCATCTTCCCCATTGAACCTAGGCAGAAGCTTTAGGTAGTCTTGGGGCATGGCACTTAGGGGCTGAGGTAAATTAAGAGGGGCATATTTATTTAGTAAAAAATCCAGAAGAGCCATCTGGATTAATGGAGGGGGATTGAGATTCGCCTGAGGAACTTAATTCAAAACCACAGTGGTTGGAGTGGCTAGACTGGTAGTAGGGTATGTTAGGGTCTTAGGAATAAGCCCTAAGTAGTGAGAAACAATGGGCTGAGAGCTGGATGAGGAGGTTGCAAAGGCTGATGAAATTGTAGCATAGGCAGGGGGATTTTTTTCTTTCCAAACTTTCCTGAAAACTATATTTTCTAGGTCAGATACAAATGGGGCTTTCTATTGAGATGTATCTGAGCTAGTGTGAGGCCTTTTAAAAGCTTGGGTGATAAATGATAATGGGGGTTGTGGAGTCACAAAGGTGATGTGGATGCAATCAGAACAGAGTTTCTCACGTACACAAAGAGTGCTCAACTTATCATATCCCAGGGGAAAAATCCTTTAATACATTCCTTGAAAACAATACCAGAAGATGTTGTAGCTCCCAGAGACAACCTTGGATTGCTTACAAGACTAGTGCCTAGGCACATCTAGATTTGGAATGTCTCAAATGATTCTTAGTAACAGGAAGACCACACACACACACACACACACACACACACATATATATAATGGGTTGGTTCATTCACCTAAAGGTGTAAGACATGAATTTCTGGTACTTCTTCACATATACAAATCTCAGAAATATGCATAAAAAAGTGGAGGCTGATTAGTTAAAAGACTTACAACTTAATAATATTTTGTAGATTGGATGAGAGAGGATATAGAGAAGGAGTAACTCATCACATAGAGCATAAGGCTTCAATAATTCTACACTTAACACATAGATCTTGAGGCATTAAGAATTTTTATACTTATTTGAGTTACAAGTAGATATAATGGATAAAGGAGGGACTGAATGCTATGATTCATGTAGCGCAGATTTAAAGACATAATTTCAATAATCCATACAAGTACATGCATTAACAATGTCGATATAAATGAATCTGTGATATAGTTACAAACACTTGCATTAACATATCAATACAATGAATCTGTGAGGAAGCTTGGAATATTTCTAGTAGTTATGATTGCATGAATTCAGAGAAGAAACATGAACATAAAATGGGTTTTAACAAAGGGATAACATCTTGTACTTGAAGGGGGAACCACCACCATTTCCTTGATACTTTGAAAGATATGTATTACAAAGCCATACAGTCTGAAAATAACATGTAGTGTTTTATTTAGAATTTTTGAACCTTTGTTAAGTCTTACTTCCTCCTATTTATCAGGAGAGGAGGAGTGTTGAACATTCATTACATCAAAATATCTTAGAATGAGTCTCAGTTGTCAGGTTGACTAGCTGTCTCAGCCAGGGATGTCTCTGTTGCCCAAAAAAATTACATAATTAATAGCCTCATTGAAGGGAGGCACATTAAAGGACAACAAATAAGTAAACAATCAAACATATTAGTAATAAAATATCTCCATGCCCATCATTGTGATCGCCTCTACTTCAAGTTGTAGTTCTCTCTTTGTATGGCCTCTTGCGTTGCTTAGCTGACTCCCGTCGCTTCTACCTTTACTACTTGAATTATATATCTTTTAAAGCTAGGAGTGGGCGCCGTCAGTTTCATGCAGCAGTACTGAAACAAGAGACCTTGGGTGGTACTTTGTCTTCCCTCTGTATGGGATGCCATGCCTGATAATTAAATCCTCCCAAGCTACTAAGTCCTTTTTTTACTCCTGTCAATGCTGACCCTGGTTCTGTGTCACAATGGGCCTTTCTGGATCAGCCCATGCCAGATTTGAATGCACCGCCTGTTTTCTTAAAATCTACAACTTCTAACCCATCATGCCTTTAAAGTCCTATTCTACACTATTAGTGCCCTGATATGCCTGGTGATTCACTTATGTTGTAATATGGAGGACTCTCCAGCGCTAGCCCTTATCACTAAAACATTATGAAACAGGCGAGTTTCGATCTCCCTTGGATCCTTATGAATTAGCCCCTTTTACTTCATGTGACCGGGAGATAGAACTAGGTGCTTAGCCCTAAAGCGCTAGAGCCTTTAAACTCTTATCCGGGGCCTTTTTCCTTTGTTACCTAAAAGCCCACATACAAGTGATTTACAATGCTTTTCCTTTATATTTACTCTTGACCCTTGTGATCACCAATCTATGGGATCGGGCCCACCCAGGGTCTCACAATCGCAATATGGGAGAGATAGACCCCTTCACCTTTTTCCATAGTGCAAGCCGACTACCCGGACGTGGAGTCTTCATAAGATGAGACAAATAAAATATCACATCTGGGAGGATCCCCCGCATATTGCAATCGCAAGCCTAGAGGGACTACGGTGGAGGAGGGCCTTGAATTGTACGATCGCTGATTGTGGGGTTTATGCCATCATCGGTGCCACATGGCACTTCCTAAGTGGTGACACGTGTCACCTAGAAATTCCCCCATAAGACCCCTGAAAAAGAAAAATTTACGTACCACATGTCCTCCGTATTGTTGCATCATGTTGATGTCAGTTTCCTTGTGGATCCTTAGGACCAATAGAATTCTGCCACATGGCCACCTAGAGGAGAGAGAAGATGGCCCGCCCATATTTTTTTTGTGTCAATTTCCTTTGTTAAATATTTTCAGCCTTCCCTAACGATTTAACACTATATGCCCAGTTTTTTGCGATTTTGTGCTATCGGCCATTTTCGCCCCCCGTAATTCCTTAAGAATGGTCCTTTGAGCCATTTGATCACCAATTTTCCTGTATTGCGGGGTTATGATATTGTGGGAATGCGGGACTATGGGAACTGCTGGACTGTGACATTGCGAGACTGCAATATTGCGGGAATGTGGGATTGCAGGACTGCGGGACTGCAAGACTACAAGATTGCAGGACCGTGGGATTGCAGGATGCGGGACTTGCCCACTGCCGATTGTCAATAAGCCTAGTCCCACCAATATGCATAATAAGTCGATGGACTAGACTCGTTGATATGTGATTTGCGATATCGGCGATCGTCCAATCACTTCTTTTGATGTCTTCCTCTTTGGTGTTGCTTTAGTAAGCCCCGATTTGTGATTTTCGATTTGCAATGAGCTCGAGCCTTAGCCATTTCTGCTTTGTTTTGTTGCCTTGAAAGGGGTATCTTTAGTCTTCTTTGACTTCTGATCTAGGAGTCCATTTTCAGACTTCGATATACCATTGGAAAGATCATTCATAGAACTATGCAATGGAGAGGATTCGATTTGGCATTGAGCACTTTTGTGGCCTGGAAGATGGCTTCAAAATTCAATTCTCTTTGGAAACTTTGATCAACTAAAAACTCATAATGTAGTGAGTGACAATAGTCCCAAGAATGAATTTTGTTTTCAATCAAACACCACAAGAACCAGTGGGATTTGGGAGGGATTTCTAACTTCAAAATTTTCCTCCACCACCAGATCTCTTCATTTGGCTAAATATTTTTGCAAATGTGAACATATCTTTATTTTAGAGTATAAATACCGCAAGCCGAGTGAATCCAACAAAGGGTATTCACTTGCTCTTTCCTGATTCAAACATGGGCCATGTTTAGGGACAATGTGAATTTATTTCAGAGAACCTGATATTCAGGAGGCATATTGATGACTTGGCCCAAAACCCAACCTTGAGACAAAATTGTAGAGTTTAGAGGATCAACGACATGATTGAGAGTGAGCCTACCCTGGTTATTTAAAATCAGTATCATATCAACTAGAAGACAAAATCCTTCAACACATCCAACCCATGGGTCTCTTCCTATCACAAGTTTTGAGTTGTCAACTCTCCACAATCCAAGTGTCCCATGGGTTTTTTAGGGTGTTGAATAGGTATATTAAAAAATATATTTTTCAAACATTTGTTTGGACCTTAAAGGTTTTATTGGGCCTAGAGTATGCCTTAAAACTATTTTTTCTTGGCTAAGAGCTTGTCTTCCTTGGATGTAAGGAAACAAGTTAATGGCTTAAGGCCTGAGTAGGAGTGAAAGTCTTCCAGCTTATGGACCACCAACTGGTAATTGTAAGTGACATGGTTTTGCTTAAATAACATTGATGAGCCAAGTTACCAACATTTTTAGATAAAATCTAGTGGTGGTTGTTGATCTGTAATCCAAACTTGAAGGTGATTGGAAAATATGCAAGTAAAATTTTATGTCTTTTAGGCAATGGATCGTTTTGCAAAAGCACATAAAATTAATGGTTTTAAAACTCACTTAACAACATAAAAACATAGATCAATTTACCATATCAAAAACACAAGACAACAAAATGATAAAGGCGTTCACCCCTCTCCTGGGCTACATCTCCTAGTCCAACTTCCAATGTTGGGCCTCTTTCATTAAGTCCTCAAATTCGTGTTTACATGGACTTACAGTGCTCAAAATGTAAAAATTTTGTCTCCAAGGGCTCAAGGATAGTAAAAAATGCCTAACTGGGCTCTTGTTTGGCTCAATTTCGCAAAAAATGGAAGCATTATGCTCTAGAGAAGTTTTTTTGCTCACTGCTCTACAAATTGCACTCTCCTACTAACCATCCTATGAATTGCGCATTTTCTGGAATTGCCAAGCGCCATTTTCGCTTGACGTCGACAAGATTCCTACTGGTTAAGGTGCATTTTTTCAAACATATTAAATATCCTCCAACCCCTTAACTCCCAAAATCATGACCATATGGGCCACATAGGGTCGAGAGTTGAGCCTTAACACTCGTCCCCGTCAGTTAAGCACCTTTTTCTTTGGCATGTGGTCTTATGGGTGCCATGGGTCCAAGGGTTGGGCTAACCAGCTATCCTCATCGACGAGCCCCATTAAAATTTGGTGTGTGGTCATATAATGGTCCAAAGGGCCTGATGCTAGCCCCCTTGTCAGAGCGTCCTTCCGTAGGTGCCTAAAACAAGGAGTGTTGGTCTTGTGGGTGTGCATGGAACCAAGGCTTAGGCATATTCCTATCCATCCATTTTTTGGTGCTTGAGCTTCTCTACCAAGGTCATATTAAGGTTGAATACCCAAGGGCTGAGGGCCATTCACAAGCCCTTTTTCCCTAGGTGCCTTTCAAACTCTATTGAGGGTCATATGCAGTGAACGTGACTGGGTTTGTTCCCAAAACTCTGCACCCGTCCACCAGATCTATCCGCCAAGCTCTGCCCTTTGGTTACACGATAGGGTAATCCCAAGCCCTCGAATACCTTCGTCTTGCTACCTCGTGGGTGGTAAGGTGACTAATGGTCAGGGCTTAGCCCCAGCCCAGTCCCAAAAACATTGACTGCTGAAACTTCAAATAGAACTTTGCTACTATGGTTTAATAAGTCACAACTGTTGAAGAATATTAGGGAAAAGTAGTGTAGTGTGATTCTTCGTTACTTAATAAAAAAATTTGGAGTGTTTTTACTTTTCCTTATTAGCTTATTCTTCTTATTCTTCTTATTAGTGCATATGTGTGTACTTCATCAAACTTCCACCAAAACATAAAAACAAACACACAAAGTTGGATTTCTACGAGGGCCAAAACCTCTCTTCTCTTGAGAGGAAGACCCGTGTGTGAATTTCTCCTATTGAAGCTTCTATTAATCAATGTCAAACCCTAGACCCCTGAAAAGAGTATCCTCCAAGCACAAGTCAAGTTCTTCCTTCTTTATGCACCTTATTTCCTAACACTTCTTCCGACACTTTGTTTTACGAAACTTCATCCTCATTCTTCCGGCACTTAGTTCTCCTACTCCTTGGGGGTAATATTTCTTATGATAGTTCAAGAAGAGATGTTTCTTCTTGATCCTATGTGTACCTACTCACACAGGATGATGTTTTTCTTCTCTTCACCAATTGAGCTTCTTCTTCATGTAAGATTGCAGACTTGATGTGGGAACGCTATAGCCCTAAACCTTGCACGTGTAGGAAGTTTCGCGGTGTTTTTGGTTCCTTTCTCCTTCATATGTGAGAGACTCTTCTCTACTCCAATGAAATTCCTTATAGGCCTAAGTTTCAAACCCAAACAATGAGAAGTATGGGACTATTATATTGTTGCTGATATGTCTATAGAAAGCCCTCCTTTTCTCACACGTGTCATTACGTTTTTCCCTAGAAACATTCCTTCAATATTCGCTTAGACTTCTCCCTCCTTCGCTGCACTAGAGGCTCTTTATCTTTGGCTTGTCTCACTTTAATCTCAACTCCTTGTATTCACTTATTTTAGAGATAGAGATCCTTTTTATGTGTTATCGAGGAGTGGACAACCTCTATATATGGAGGTTCATCCGGCCAAATAGGATGACTAGAAGGCTGACTTGTCACCTTGTTTGTAGGCCGACTTTGAGGGATGTTTGGATGCCAATTTGTTGAGCAGACTTTGGATAGTTTCTATGGTGGTGTAGCATGCTTGAAGTAGTCTTGATGGTGCCTTTGCATAGGAGTAGACTTGAATTTTCTTGGAGGTTTTTCTCTTTGACTTTAATATATATTTATACATGATGTAACATGCCCTTAAGGTCTTCAACATAATTCTTTTGTCTCTTTGATTCACCTATAACATTTAGACAAGTGCTAGACGTACTTCAATGAGAAATAAACTCATTGACATATATTATAAAAATAATATTTATTTTCTTGAATAAGTACAAATATAAAAAGGACATTTATGAAGACCGAACCTAGTTACATTTCCTTCAACACTCCCCCTTAACTAGGGAGGTATTCATACAACTGTTGGGCTAATTTATTAATATAAATTAACACAAGTATTTAATTATCAATTCGGGTTTGTAAAACTTGGAGACAAGTCCACTATATATGGATATCAGATATAATAAAAATTGAAAGACAAGTTTTCAAAAACTAAATAAGTGCATATTACAAATATAGCCTACACTAACAATTCCAATTCACCTTGCAATGAAGGAAAGCTGAAATGGCTTTTAACTTAAGAGGTCCAATTATTCCTCAATTATTACTTGATGAACAAAATTTAGAAACCATGGACTCTCAATAGCTTAAGATGGACAAATAATCAATGAAGGTAGGCTCTTAACTTAAGAGACCTTTGGTATTTCCCATCATAATTCATTCACCATAATGCTATCAATTGAAGACTGAAAATACATAAGAAAATCTAGTTGCATGTAATCAAGGAAAAACCTAGTTTCAATCCACCAATTTAACAGAAGGAGTGTTCAACTTGAATACCTTGTTATTCAATCTTACTAAAGTGATGAAAAAACTAAGATTCAATAAAATAAATCATCACACATCAACCATAAACCAATCTGAAGCAAAGCACATAAACAAGTTCTAAGATAACCAAATTATGGAAAATTAACCTAGTCTAACAAGAAGCATACTTAGCTTGGAGTGGGGGCCCTCCACCCTTGCTTTGCACACTTAAAGGTTGATGTCAGAAGCTAAAACTTCAGCCACACATCCACACTAATGAACAAAAAAATGAAAGTAGAAAATTTTCTTCTAATTAATCTCCAATATTCAAATGTCTCAACATAAAGTTATATAAAACTTACATACATAAACCATCAAAGTATGGGCTTTAAATAGAGGTTTTAGGAAACAAACTGATCTATATTATATCTAACACTCATATCTACTCATATCCACCTATCTAGGTCGAACTCATCCAATTCATCTCAAGAAATATGGGCAATTCCATAAAATCTCAAAACTACCCTATTTCCTAGGGATTTTCTAGTGACTAGTCATGTTTGACCAACCTTGAATGGGCCTAATAAAGCTTGTTATGACTGAACCAAGTGGCGTTAGCTCAGTCCTAGTTCCCAATATTTCCATTCATACATCCAACTCGAGCCCAAGTATCTCGCAAGCATGTCATCCATATAGCTATTACGGGAATTTCTGAATCTGCCAAAAATTGCACTTGAAATCAAATTTTCATAAAAACTTTAGAATTTGAAAAATTAAAATCAAATACCTGAATTATACATGAAACACATCAAAATGGGATAGATATTATGGAAAATAGGTGGAAAACATATATATTTACTAAGTTTCCTAAAGCAAAAATAGGTCAATATCGAGGCCCAACATCTCCCCCTTGCTCATCATCAAGCATGTCCTCATGCTTACTTCTTCCCTTTTGACCTTTTTCTTCTATATGCTGATGTACTTGTGGCTCTAACCCTTGAAGATGAAGCTTTCTCTTGAGCTACCTGTAAAAGGATATCTATGACTTCATGTACTTCTTATCCTTTCTTGTAGATGACATTCTTTACTTTTTCTCCTTTTCTTCCCTCTTTTTTCTAAAAATAAATTTCACCATTTCTCTTTGAAGTGCTACTCTTTGTAATATTCTTCACCTATCAGTAGAAAAATTATGGCTTGGGCTATGTATTCTGGAGTGATGGGAACAAGAATGTCTCCGATGTTTGATGAGGTTTCACCATTAACATACAAATACAAAAACTTTACACTATTCCTCCTCTGATGATAAAAGAAGCCAATTTTTTATGTCTAGGCATTCACTTTCAATTTAGCCACTAGTTTACCCATGTGATCTGCAAAATAGGGGGTGAAAGAACCATAAAAATATCCCAAATAGAAATGAATTTGAAAAAACTGCTCATGCGAAGCACAATTAGGCTCATTCTGAAGAAAACCCATGTTCTCGTTTTGTAAATTTCATTTTCTTTTGATTAGAAAAAGCAATGAAAAATAGTGGCTTCTTAAAAATTTCAAATTTTAGAATTAGACGTTTTGTTTCTCATAAAAAACTCATGTTCTGGAAAATACCATTTCTTTCTTCCAAAAATGACCTCGAGATCACTCCCCCTAAATTCTGAAAATGAAATTTAAAAAGTTTTGAACAACTGCTTCCAACTTTTACTAATTATCACCACCATATATCTATTAAAAATTGAATCTAGGGACTTACATCATTCTACAGGTGACATTACCAAAGACCCTCTCTTCAGAAATTGAAATCAAATTGAAAATTTTGAGAATGAAGAGAATTTGTATTACCTTCATTGTCTTGAAATAGATCTTCTGGAAAAATTACTACCACTCTTGCTTTTTAAAAAAAATGAAATCGATTTTCTGAATTTACCCACTGGATTTTTCAATATTGAAATTAACTTTCTGAGTTTACTGCCTCTTTAGAAAATCAGATTTAGGGAAGAAATTAATTTCCTGTGTGTTTTGCAACCATCACCATGCAATTCGAACTGAATTAATCTGACTGGAGTTTTGTGTTGGTTATCACCCACCTGGAGCTAGAGCTTGAACGTAGATCTTTGATGCCACTATGTAATTGAAACTCTGACTACCACCAACACTTTCCAACTCAGATTATATTACATTGTCAGCTGAGATTTTACACTTCCAGTTATTTAAATGCAAATTTCAGACTTTGGATATTATTAAACAAAAAAAAATCAAATGGATTGCATTTTATTTCCTATGTAAACTAAACTTTCCGTCTCTGCTCTGGGAATTTATGATTTATTCTTACCAACAATTTAACTCCAGCACTCAAACATTTCGTAGTTGAGTCACCGGATTCGCTCAACAACAATGCAGCTCGAGTTCTGTTTTGGATCACATAGGCTAGTGTTTATCCTACTCAAAGTCCTGAGTTCATGCAACCAATATTTGTGAACAGGATCTTCGTGGAAGATGCACAAATGTTTATCTCTTGTTATCCCTAAGTTAGTTTCATTAACTTCACTGTTTGTACATTTGATTCTTGCATCTATAAACCTCTATTTAACTAAAGTCATGGCAATTTTTCTGGGCATACTTGGCTGCTTGTAGAAGGATTGCAAATGTTGGACTCGTGGATTGCTTAGTTGCAATCCATATTACCCTTATCTCATTCAATCTTTGATTTAAACTTCTCATCTTGTTGACTGGTGGCATAAACAGAGAAATTGTAGTTTAAATGATAGGAAGTTCTTAACAAAGAGTTTGGCGATCATGATCCCGAATTTACATCTGCGATCTTCTTCAAAATAGAAACAAATCAAATCTCATCTTACCTGAAATTTCCCACGAGATTCCGGGCAACAATCTGGGACTATCTTCGTTGATTTATCCTACCTATCTCTCCATAGACTCAGCTATTTTTATCCTTACCTCCTCTGTTAAAATGTTTAACGCTTTTCAATCCTCTTGCTACTATTCACTTGAGCTCTCAAGGTTGATGATGGTAGACAGATGAATTTAGCAAATGGCATAATGTCTTTGAGAGGGCACAGAGGTTTCATTTTTGTTTGAGAGAGGTTTTGTTTCTTGACTGTTTTCCAATTTTTACCATGCTTTGACTAATAAGCCATAAGCACATTTTATTGGATGATACCTCCGTGGCTGTCCTTTGACCAGTTTCCACCTACCATTGCATTATTATGCTCCAGGCTGCTTTCATCATTCAAATTCCCATTTAATTACAGGTTTGTCTTCATGCAGGTCGTGACCATCCTTCTATATGGCAACATACCAATTGTGGCCATCTTCTATATGCCAACACACAATCCTTTGGACTGTTGATATTATCAGCCACTGCCATCTTTTCCGTACAAGTTTATTACTCTGCGTTGGGTTTCATCATAACCTTGTTTGCATTCTCGCCACTACCCACGACTTCATTACATATATGAACCATATACGTTGAAATCATTTTGATTTAATGGTTTCCATATGTGCATGTTAATTATATCCCCATCTCTTTACGTTATGATATCATTGCATATTTCCTTTATGCGCACAAAGTTTTTGTACTTAAAGCATTTCCCTCTTGTATTTCTTTGCAACATATTTTATAATGCGCATATATTTCTTTATTTACACAATATATCTTATAATTTTAAAATGACCACCTGGGTCATGTTTAAAATTATCTCCATGTACTAATGTTTGATTCATTTGTGCAGGTTCCATCTTGTTACATTCGCTTTAATCCCTTTTTGCTTTGAGGAAAAATACTTAGGGGTATAGGCTTAGGGTTAAGGGGATGAAATGAATATGAAATGAATGTCTTTAGATTATGGAACGTAAGGATTATAGGATTTACATAAATATAAGATGATACTTAGGATAGTGGGTAGAGGTAATGAAATGGATGGAAAATATATACTTCAAGTACTAATCTCAATTTTAACAAAGTCTAAAAATTTCTACAAAAATTTGAATTAACAAGAGAAAAATTGTGCACTTGCTATACTTGTACTTCCCTAATAGTATTGGATGAATGTTGTTGTTCTTTAACAATATTGGATGAAGTTGTCTTGATCGAATATCGTAGATAGATAGAAACATAGAGCTTATTTATGCTTCTTGTTCTACGTTCTTCATTGATTTTGGTCCATTGATTATTGATGTCGTTCAGGTCCCTCTATAATTGATTCATAATAACTCAGGTCCCTTTTGTCATGTACATTTTTATGCAATATATACATGTTTTTTCTAACATTTTAGGTCCCAACTGCCAATAATACAAGTTTCGTCGTCAATTCAGTTGCACAATTAAGTTTCTTTTGCGACCTTCCCCCTCGCTAATGGGAAGACTTGACCTCAAGTCTTGTTTATATTGGAGCATGATTTCTAGAAAATCAATCTGGAGAAATGGTAAAACAAAATATAGAATTCATATTGGCCAAGCTTGTTGGTTTTCCTATATTAATTCGAGTTTGTGTTGTGCCACTTTCGTGGATTTTCACAACCAAACTCCTTTATTATTTTTGGTATTTTTCTATTTTTTCTTTTCTTTTCTGGATGGAGGTGGGGTGTAATGGAATAGGGAAGTATGAAAAGATTATGAAAATATGTTATATTGAAGTCATGATTTAGTAGTAAATGGATAGATAATACGTTTGGACTTCAACATGCATGGTCGCGGAGCCTAACATACAATATGGACGATGGATGAAATCATGAACAATTTGGCTTATGAAAGGTTTCATTGTGACTTGACATGGTACATAACTTGATTTCTTCTTTCGATGACTATCTTCATGTATTTTCGCCTTGATCTCGATCATGTTGTAGGGTTTGTTGATATTGTTGGTCAGCATCTAAGAGCAAGCTTCAAGAGTTTGAGTTTCATTAGATGAACTCAACATCAGATGAATTTTCACTTCGCTTTGACCTGAAAATTTGCATTCATATTTTGGAATATGAATTTAAAATTGACTTTGAAAAATACTTCATCCATGGAGTTCACTCATTCATTCTTCCTATGACCTGCAAAAACATAGCACTTGCGGGCAATACAATATTAGATGATGGAGGAAGAGAGGTGTACAGTCTCTCTTCTTCCAATAAACATGTAAATCATTACAAGCATTGCTTAGAAAACAAGTCCATAGATGATATACAAACAAAATGAATTTATTTACCCCTTGAGGAATGGTGGTCAGCCTAGACCTCTTAGCGGTATTTGGTTTACAAAATATTTATTTTATATCCAATTAGAGTGATTCCAAAGCCAAGTTGAAGTGAATTCATATGGCTACCTCAAATTATAACAGGTTTTCAAAAGGGTTTAAAATGATATGGTAAAAATTATAAGGAGTGCCATGTTTGATAGAGCTTCTTGTGAATTTGTAACTAGACCAACAGTCACTGTTTGAAGTGTAACTTATTTGATAAATATCGAATCAATACGATTCTACTTGGAGATTAAAGTAGATTCACTTTTTTCTTTCCAGTAGAAACAAGTTGTAAAAATTCTTAGGCTTGGTATCACAAAACTGGTGATGAACAGACCTAAGAGGCAAAGTTTTACTATACTTTTTTGAAGACATGCAATCACTAAATGTGGCATAAAGTTTTCATTTCACCTCCAAATGGGATGATTCAAATTGTGTCTTAAAGTAGACTTGAATATATATCTCCAATATAAACAGGTTTTGAAAAATAAGATGATTTGGTATGTCAAATATGCCAATGAACAGTTAAGACCTAGAATTGTCACCATGCAGATTTTTCGACAAGCAGTTAGTATTTCAAGAATAACTTTTTCATATGATACCTGATTGAAGTGATTCAAATTGATTTGGAAACTATATTACAAGTTCTATATTAACTATGAGTTTTAGATAAAAACGTTTCCATTAGACACCTCAAATATATATTGTACTAACTCTGTCCTCAACATTTCACTTGAGACCTAGTTTTGATTTTGATCACATTTTTATTTGTGATATAAATTGAATACTTCAAAATGAATTCCAAAACTAGATTTCAAGAGATATTTAAAAAATACCATGATTTCAGAATGATCATATATGGTTACCCAAAATACGCTTGTTCTTACTGCATTTTGCCATGCAGTCCTTTCAAATGAATATTGAACACTGATTTGAAGAAATAGTTTGAAACAAATTTATTATGGAAGTCTATTGTGAATTCATTTGACTTGTTTATTTATTCTATTCTATTCTATTCTATACTATTATATTTTAGAAAAATAATTCATTCTCTCAAGTATAAGAGAATTTCCAGTGCATCCATTTTCGTAACAAGATCATAAGTAAACTCATATCCAAATTTGAAAAATATACTTTAATGAATGTTTGGACATGAAAATTTATCTGGTCATAAAGGTTTGATGAGAAAGAATGTTGAAGAATGGAGTAGGGTTGTGACCTAATGACTAGTTGAAACCAAGTTTTAATATGATCTTTGTTTTCTTGGCTCTCATTAATTGTCATAGCACAAAACTCTTCTTGTCGTACTTGTCCAAAATCTTGTATGCACAAGGGATCTTGTGATATACATGCTAGAAATTATTCAATTTTTGGCTCTAATGTTTGATCTTTATTTCATAAGATCCATGAATCATTCACCTCCTCACAAAGATAGCTAGAAGAAAGTTCTAGATTCTCTTCCTGTGGATCATCTTCATGGATGTTTTGTTGCTCTTCTATCCTTTGACATAAAGATTCATCCCTAGTGAGCATTCTAAATTGAGGACAAGGACATGAGAATAGTTTTGTGGTGGCATACCCTCCTCCTCTAAATGATTTCTTTAACATCATTTTTTACATCTTGTTTTGCAAATGGATTTTGTAGTTATTTTTTATTTTATTATTATTATTTTTTTGTGGGGTTTTGTTTTGGGAATCTACTTTTAGGATCTTTATTTCTAGGCATAAAGAAACATAACCAAAATAAATTTATCTTTAACTAATTTTTATTTTTATTTTATTAAATTTTTAGTTTTTTTTTTTAACTTTCTATTTGACTATGCTAATAATTGCCTTCTCGGCAACGATGCCAAAATGTTGCGCTAATTTATTGACATAAATTAACACAAGTATTTAATTATCAATCTGGGTTTGTAAAACTTGGAGGCAAGTCCACTATATATGGATATCAGATATAATCAAACTTGAAAGACAAGTTTCAAAAACTAAAGAAGTGCATATTACAAATATAGCCTACACTAACAATTCCAATTCACCTTGAAATTAAGGAAACCTGAAATCGATCTTAACTTAAGAGGTCCAATTCTTTCTCAATTATTACTTGATGAACAAAAATTAGAAACCATGAACTCTCAATATCTTAAGATGGACAAATCATCAATGAAGGGAGGCTCTTAACTTAAGAAACCTTTGGTATTTCCCATCATAATTCATTCATCATAATGCTATCAATTGAAGAATGAAAATACATAAGAAAATCTAGTTGCATGTAATCAAGGAAAAACCTAGTTTCAATCCACCAATTTAACAGAAGGAGTGTTCAACTTGAATACCTTGTTATTCAATCTTACTAAAGTGATGAAAAAACTAATATTCAATAAAATAAATCATCACGCATCAACCATAAACCAATCTAAAGCAAAGCACATAAACAAGTTCTAAGATAACCAAATTATGGAAAATTAAACTAGTCTAACAAGAAGCGTACTTAGCTTGGAGTGGGGGCCCTCCACCCTTGCTTTGCACACTTAAAGGTTGATGTCAGAAGCTAAAAATTCAGCCACACATCCACACTAATGAACAAAAAAATTAAAGTAGAAAAATTTCTTCTAATTAATCTCTAATATTCAAATGTCTCAACATAAAGTTATATAAAAATTACATACATAAACCATAAAAGTCTGGGCTTTAAATAGAAGTTTTAGGAAACAAACTGATCTATATTATATCTAACACTCATATCTACTCATATCCACCTATCTAGGTCGAACTCATCCAATTCATCTCAAGAAATATGGGCAATCCCATAAAATCTCAAAACTGCCCTATTTCCTAGGATTTTCTAGTGACTAGTCATGTTTGACCAACCTTGAATGGGCCTAATAAAGCTTGTTATGACTGAACCAAGTGGCGTTAGCTCAGTCCTAGTTCCCAAGATTTCCATTCATACATTCAACTCGAGCCCAAGTATCTCGCAAGCATGTCATCCATATAGCTATTACGAGAATTTCTGAATCTGCCAAAAATTGCACTTGAAATCAAATTTTCATAAAAACTTTAGTATTTCAAAAATTAAAATCAAATACCTAAATTATACATGAAACACGTCAAAATGGGATAGATATAGTGGAAAATAGGTGGAAAACATATATATTTAGTAAGTTTCCTCAAGCAAAAATAGGTCAAAATCGAGGCCCAACAACAACATTACAAGATGTTTGGCTATTATCAATCTTTGAAAAATTCACATAAGAGAAACTAGATTAGCAATCCATTGGTTATAGAATCATATCCATAAACATTGACATAGTGTAAGGACTTGACTAACAACTCCATCTATTCATGAGATCATGAGCTACAATTCTGGTGAGACCAATGATTCATAAACACCTTCAATCATTGTCTTTCAAGGTACATACCCACCCGAGTGTTCATTGAGTATGAACTTCTAGGACTATTCTTATATTGGGTTCCAAACCCTCAACGAATATTGATCCCCTTGCCTACTCCTGTCTTGAATGCCCTACAAATCCTCAAAGAGTATTGAATTCCAGATGATTACCTAATCCTCCCATTCTTTCTTCCCACGTGAAGACAAGAATGTTGTGTCTATCTTGTGTCTACATTTCCATTCATCGCCTTCATATAAACTTACGGCTATTAGTCCTAGTCTAGTGCATGACCCATGAAATGGAAAAACACAATTGTCACTCCTTTGTAATCAGGGGTGATCCAAAACTCCCTCTTGATCAGAGACTTGCTAGAGTTCCCTCTTAACTAGGGACTCTTTCCTTCGTCAACAACTTCTTCTTCGTGGGTTCTTCAGTTGCGTGATTTCCTTCCTTTCTTTGATGTCATGAAGTCTTTGTGCAAACTTCTTCTAGGTAGGGCACCATCCATCGATCACTTTCCTTCTTGATTTTTCATGTCATTTCTTCCTTAATGGAAAGTGTCTTTCTTGCCATACATCAGGTTTTCGTCATCTGGCTACTCTTTTTTCTTATGTCCATGCTTCAAAATACTCTTCTCATGGATGCTTTGTTGTAGTTGCTTGTTTACATACTTCAGCCTAGTAGCCCATCATAACTCATCCTGATATTGCTTCAACATTTATTTCTCTTTTTTTGAATGGCTTCTTCATCACGAAATCTTCGTCAAGTAGAATCAGTTATTTGCATATTTCATATCTCCAAGGCCTTCATAGGTGTCAAGGGTCCTTCCTTCCTTTGTCAGAGTTGTCCTACCTTCTTTCGAGAGATATCTTCAAAGTATTTGATCAGATAGTGATTCTCAGTGTTCATGGTGTTCCTCACATGCTTGATCTCTTTTTTCATTTGCTCTTTCTGAGGTAGATAGGTCAACCATCTTAAGCTTCTTGTGATAGCATTTCTTCCTTGCTTGTTTCCTGGACTAGTCAACATTTCTTCTTTCTTCATAGCTACCAATATTATACTCCTTATGTGAGTATATTCCTTTTTTGACCTTCATTGCATTGTAATACATGCCTTCGAGCATGTTCTTGGTGAAAGGGATTCTTTCGTACTTGATCATGTTATAGAATTATTCCCATGACTCAATAATATACAAATGACTAAACTTTTATGCATACATACCACATCTTGATTCTCCTTTGATCATCTTAGCTACATTTGGTTGTCCTTGGTGTGGCCCTTCTTGCTTCATCTTAGCTTGCCTGTATATCATCCTTTTCTTGAATCCCATTAATGGGATTCCTAATGAGACATCTGCTTTGGTTCATGAACCTTATTTTTAAGATTCTATCATAGGATCTTAGAGACCCTTGCCTTGCAAATGTTCCTTTTATTTTGATGATGGAGGTCTTCTATTTCATGATCAATTTTATTTCATCATGGATGAGGTCCTATACTAGGTATGCTTCTTCTACATGAATATATTGAGATATAGCTGCCATGCTCCTATATTCTAGAGGATATTTCTACCCATGCATTTTTATTCTTATTATAAATTCTACATCTTCATGAGTATCTAGAACTCTATGTACATCATGCTTCTAGATTCTAGAGGATGGTTATAGCCATGAAATATTCCTACGTTCTCCTATACTAAAAAACTTGAAAGAAGACTAGATGTAAATAGTTTGACTTAGTCATAGTAGAGATCTGAAGGATATTCCTTATTTTGCTTCTTTTCTTCTTATTTCACTTCTTGAGTCATGTGAGCTTCTTCCCTCTTTCTTTTGTTTTTGTTGTTGTCCTTAATCTTAGGAAAATTCCTTTTATAGTGTCCATATTCTTGACATCCAAAACATTGGATTTTGGACATGTCTTTGTTGTTTGTTCTTCGTGGACCAAACCTGCCAAATTTACCCTTTCTCTTGGCCATGGTAGCAAATGCTTGCTCCTTTGATCCCACATCTTCTTTCGTTTATTTTGGTTTCCTCTATCCTGCATAGAGACTTTATTTCACTGAGAGTGGTTGCTTCATTCTTGGCATATATGCTTGATGTGAAGTTTCTCCAATCCTCGGGTAGAGAATTGAGTACTACAATGGTCATTTCTCTGTCAGACATGACTTCCCCAAGCTCTTGAAGTTGATCTCTCATTTCAAATATTTTCATGAAGTAGGGAGTTATTCCTTCCTTTGTTATATTCATCTTGTATAATTCATTCCTCAGAGATATCACTTCTCTAGTTGTGGATATCGAGAATAGCTCTACTAGCTTATCATAAATTCCTTTCGATCTCTCAAATTTGGAGACATAGGGAATGAGAGATTCTTTGATTGATTCTATCATAATCCTTTGAGCTCTTGTCTCATCCTTATTGTACTTGGCTAAGGCTTGAGTTTGTTCCTTAGTAGGAATAGTGATATTCCCTTTGACATGTTGTAGGAGTTCATTCTCCTTGAGATGTAGATCAATCCTCTGCTTCCATGCAAGAAAGTTATTGGTACCCACCAATTTATTGCTTTCCTTGCAAAAAGACATTGATTTATATTCAGAAGGGGACATGTAATTAATTGATAGATTTTGAGATGTAATGGATTTGATTCATCCTTGAAGACTTGATGGCTTGCATTCCTAGGATCTTGATGTTATTCAGGTTGCCATCTTCAAGTGGACTTGCTTGATGACAAGATTTTCTTGATGACTTGTAGCTTGATGTAGGTCTTGCTTCAATCTGCTCTTCTTTATAGGCACCTTTATGTAAGGTTCTTCTTCTAGCTTTGTAGACCTCCTTGATGAATGATGGATTGTATACCCTTCTTGTCCTTGAAGTTATTGGGACTTCTAGGCTTGATGTTTCAACTTTGTAGATGCTTCTCCTTTACGAGTGTTCTTGAGTTGACCTTTCTTTGATGTGTCACCTTAGCTTAATACCATGTTGAAGAATCTTAGGGAGAAGTAGTGTAGTGTGATTCTTTGTTACTTGATAACGATTTGTGGAGTATTTTTAATTTTCCTTATTAGTTTATTCTTCTTCTTCTTATTATTAGTGCATATGTGTGTACTTCATCAAACTACTACCAAAACATAAAAACAAGAACACACACATTTGGTTTTCTGCCAAGGCCAAAACCTCTCTTCTCTTGAGAGGAAAATGCTTGAGTGAATTTCTCTTATTCAAGCTTCTATTGATCAATGTCAAACCCTAGACCCCTTACAAGAGTATCCTCCAAGCACAAGTCAAGTCCTTCCTTCTTTCTGAACGTTATTCCCTGATACTTCTTCCGGCACTTTGTTTTCCAACACTTCGTCCTCCTTCTGGCACTTCGTTCTCCTACTCCTTAGTGGTAGGATTTCTTATGCTAGTTATAGAAGAGACATTTCTTATTGATCCTAAGTGTACCTACTCACATAGGATGATGCTTTTCTCCTCTTCACCAATCAAGCTTCTTCTTCAACTAAGATTGAAAACTTGATGTGGCAGCATTGCAGCCTTAAACCTCACATGTGTGGGAAGTTTCGTGGTGTATTTGGTTCCTTTATCCTTCGTATGTGAGAGACTCTTCTTCACTCCAATGAAAGGCTTTATAGGCCTAAGTTTGAAGCCCAAATAATGAGAATTATGGGACTGTTATATTGTTGCTGATCTGTCTATAGAAAGCCCTCCCCTTTTCTCGCACGTGTGACTGTGTTTTTCCCTAGAAGCAATCCTTCAATCTTCACTTAGACTTCTCCCTCCTTCACTACACTAGAGGCTCTTTATCTTCGACTTGTCTCACTCTAATCTCAACACCTTGTCTTCTCTTATTTCAGAGGTCCTTTTCACACGTTATAAAGGAGTGGACAACCTCTATATATAGAGGTATGTCCCTTCATTTAGGCTGACTAGAAGGCTGACTTGTCACCTTGTTTGTAGTCTGACTTTGAGGGTTGTTTCGAGGGAGATTTGTTGAGAAGACTTTGAATAGTTTCTATGTTGGTATAGCATGCTTGAAGGAGCTTCTTGATGGTGCCTTTGCATAGGAGTAGACTTGACTTTATTTGGAGGTTTTTCTCTTGACTTTAATATATATTTATACATGATGTAACATGCTCTTAAAGTCTTCAACATAATTCTTTTGACTCTTTTATTCACCTATAACACTTTGACATGTGCTAGACCTACTTAAATGAGCAAGAAACGCATTGACATATATTATAAAAATAATATTTCTTTTCTTGAATAAGTACAAATATCGAAAGTGCATTTATGAAGACTGAACCTAGTTACATTTCCTTCAACAACACCTTTGGCATTGTGATAGGGCGTTGTATTTCTTGTTCAGTGGTCTTGTGTTCGAACCCGGTTGAGCCTTCACCCAACCCATGCTAAATTTTAAACTGTGTCGGGGTGCCACGTGGTAGCCCATGACTGGGCCACATGGCATCCCACCATTGGTCCATTAAAAAACTTCAACCACCAATCAAATACGCCCAAAAAATCAACCAATCACATTAGGCCACTTGGAAATTTCATTGTCCAATGAGGTAGAGTCATCTTACCAAGTCACCCTACCCAGTCAACGTACAGACTGCGCATTCAGCAATCGTGTAATTTGTTTACCTATTTGGAAAAATAATAAGAACGCGATATCATAAGAATATGATATCGATTTTGAGCATTTCAAGTTGCGTTGGATTCAAGTCAACGATCTCTATGCTTGCATAGGTTTCAAGCACTTTTGTACACTTTTAATTTTGAGCACATTACTGATCCCCTGGATCACTCCTCCTAACTAGAAGCTTTTGAACCTCCAAAATACTCTTTTTATTCAAAAAATAGATGAGGGTACAATTCCCTCACCCTTCTAATCTCCATCCATTTGGATTTGCATGGATTTGTAACTTTGAGCCCCATACAAAGGTGTTTCTTGTTCCTTCTTATTGAAGTTCTTATGTTTCTGTCAAGCATAGGATCTTGCTGCATTTATTCAAGATATTCAGGGGAGAAAACTTCTATTGAAAGAATTTGAACATTCTCTCCTAGATCTTCAATTAAAGGAGGCTTACCCAATTTCAATTTATTTTCACCTTGAATCTTTTCTTTGCTCATGCAAAGCCTTACTTCATCTCCAACCTGAAAAATATGGTCAACATGATGCTTATCATGTCTAGCCTTGTACTTGGCTTTACTCTTCGTGAAATGTGATCATCATCACCCTGCACCATCCTTCTTCTAAGCCAAAACATTAGGAGATCCACAAGGAGATGTATTAGAACTGATTTTCCCTTTTTCAAGTAGCTCTTACATCTGCTTCTTGGTTCCTGCATTCTCTAACACTAGCATTTTGTTCATACCAATGTTCAAAAGTGATGCCTCCTACTGCAATTGAACTTCATGTTGTTTTCCTCTTTTATAAGGCAACATGTTAGATTTATGAAACATCCTATCACATTTGTTAACAACCTCAACTAAATCAGATTTTAATCTTCCATCACATCCTTGGAAGGCTTCTGGTTCCTCAACATATTTATGTTTAATCATTAACAATGAAAAAGTTTGACTAACATTTACAAACCTCTTCATTTGTCCAACATTCACAAGAGGAAAATTAAACTTATTGAAATGTTACCTAACAATATACTCGATCCCATTTTAATACAAATGATATTTGTTCTCATGGCGATGAAAGATAGATTTCCTATCATATAAGTATGGGCTTCCCAAAGCAATGCCGCATATCTCAAGTAGTACTACATCAAGTTATACCTCATTAATAAAATTTGCAGTGATGGCAAATTTAAGTATGCATTTTCTTGTCACTTGCAATTTGGCATTGTCACATACCTAACCCAAAGGATAAGGTTTAGGTTGAGGAATGGTTTCCAAATTTAGTTTCTTGATAATGTCTTTTGAAGTAGGATTTATTGTGATCCAATATCAAACAAAGTATCTACTTTGTTATATTTTGTGATGACTCTAATATGGAAAATCTCTATTATTTCTCTTTCATTTTGAGTTTCAATGGCTCGCTATAATAACTAGTACTTGCAATAGAGTCCTTACCTATCAATCCCATCGCTGTGATTTTTGTTTCATCTTCGGAATCAGATCCTAGATCTTGTTGAGTTGTTGAAACAATTTTTTCTTTCTCCTTGTTATTAAACTTTTTGGGTATCATCTCAGGATGAAGTTTCCAACAATGGTCTTCATCATGGCCTTCTTTGGAACAATGTTTACATGTGAATTTTTCTATCTCCTTCTTGATTGAAGCATTCTTTTTATCCTCGCCTTTGAACTTCCCCTTTCCTTTGTCTCTAGACTTAAATGACTTCTCACTAGTTTCTTCAGAAACATTCTTCCCTCTTGCTTCTAAATGAGTTTCCTATACACAAACTTCATCTAGCTTTGTAGGGTTAAACATGAGAATTGTGTGTCTTAAATAACTATGTAAACCTCCAATGTATTTCAGTAGAGTGTATTGAGAGGATAAATCTATACCCAAAATCAAAGCTCTTTTCCTAAATTCTTGAGTATAGCTTTGCACATTTTGACTTTTAGCTTGCCTAAATTTTTGTCAATACATTATAGCTTTTTGCGTGTATGCTAATGGATAAATTTGTCTTCTTATTGCAACAACAAAATCATTCCAATAGGATAAAACCTTACCACTTTTCTTCATGTCCTCTTGAGTTTTGACCTCCCACCAAATAAGTGCCACACTTTCCAACCTAAGAGAAGAAAGCTGAATTTTCTAACCCAATTATCTAATATATCTTACCTCTACATCATACATATGCAATTCAAACTTTATGTAAAGCTTTAACAAATGAGTTTTACCATGTTCCCTTGGAGAATTTGGAGGTGTTTCTAAAGGGGAAGAAGTAGAAGAAGAGGAGGATGAAGATGAATATGAATATGAAGATGGAGGTGAAGGTGGTGGCTTGCCACCATTCCCTCCATTCCCTTTTGGGGGTTTGCCTCCTTTTCCTCCATCTCCTTTTGGAGTTTTTGAGCTCTATCCTTGCAACCTTGAGTTCCTCTCATCATAAAGATCTTTTACCATTTCATACATCCAAAAGAAATCTTTTTTGAAAGTTTTCTCATCTTTAGACATCCCTTCAGAACCTTCTTCATGTGCCATCACTAATGAAGCTTGAGATATGTGGGTTCTCTTTGAAACAATTTGAGACCTTGGGTCCACAAGTTCTCTTTCTCATATTTTGAGCTTCAACCTTGCAAGCATCAAAAAACACTTGCAAACAAAATTAAACCATCAAAATAACCTTGGATTTGATACCAAACTGATCTATAATGAAAACTTGAAGGTGATTGGAAAATATGCAAGTAAAATTTTATGTCTTTTATGCAATGGATCACTTTGTAAAAGAACATAAAATTAATGGTTTTAAAACTCAGTTAACAACATAAAAACAGAGACAAATATACCATATCAGAAACACAACACAACATTTTGATAAAGGAGTTCACCCCTCTCTTGGGCTACATCTCCTGGTCCAACTTCCAATGTTGGGCCTCTTTCATTAAGTGCTAAACTTTGTGTTTAAATGGATTTACGATGCTCAAAATGTAAAAATTATGTCTCCAATGGCTCCAGAATAGTAAAGAACACCTAGTTGGGCTCAATTTGGCAAAAAATTGAAGAAATCCTACAAATTGCACCTTTTCTGAAACTACTTTGCACCGTTTTTTCTAGTGTCGGCGAGATTCCCATAGGTTCAGGTGCATTTTGTCAAATAGTTTAAATGTCCTCCGACCCCTTAACTCTGAAAATCATGGCCATATGGGCCACATAGGGCTGAGGGCTGGGCCTTAACGCTGACCCTTGCCAATTAAGCACCTTTTTCTCTGGCATGTTGTCTTATGGGTGCCATGGGTCCAAGGGTTGGGATAACCACCTACCCTTACCTTCGGGCCCCGTTAAACTTTGGCATGTGGTCATATAATGGTCCAAAGGACTCAGGATTGGCCCCCTTGTTGGAGCGGCCTTATGCACTCGCCTAAAACCCAGAGCGCTGGTCCTGTGGGCGCACATGGTACCAAGGCTTAGGCTTATCCCTAGTCATTCTTTCATTAGTGCTTAAACTTCTCCGCTGAGGTTTTATTAAGGTTGAATGTCCACAAGATGAGGGCCATTCCCAAGCCCCTTTTCCTCAGGCGCCTTTCAAACTTTGTCGAGGTTCATATGAAGTGAACATGACTAGGGTTGTTCCCAAAACTCCACACTCGTTCGCCAGCTTTGTCCACCAAGCTTTGTCCTCTAGTTACATGGTGGATTGAGGAACCTTGAGTCAGGGATAACCCTGAGCCCTTGGCTCCCTTCTACCTGCGGACTCATGGGCGGTAAGGTGATCGAGGGCTAGGGCTTAGACCTATCACAAAAACATTGACCACTGAAACTTCAAATAGAACTTTGCTATTATGGTTTACTAGGTCACACCTTGGGCACTACAGTAGGGCACTGTATTGCTTGTTCAATGGTCTCATGTTTGAACCTGGTTGGGCCTCTAACATACCCATGCCAGATTTGCATTGTGTCTGGGTGCCACATCGCATCCCATGACTGGGCCACATGGCATTCCACCATTGGTCCACTTAAAAACTTCAACCACCAAGCAAATGCGCCCAAAAAATCAATGAATCACGTGAGGCCACTTAGAAGCATGCCATTGGCCCACGATGTATAGTCAACTTGTCCACTCACCCTACCCAGTCAGCATATGGACTACATAGTTAGTAGTCCTGCATCCAACCTACAATTTTTTTTACTTGTTTGGAAAAATTATCAGAGTGCAATATAGGGAGCATACGATATCAATTTTGAAAGATTTAAGTTGTGTTGGATTTAGGTCGACGAGTTCTACGATTTGACATAGGTTTCTAGCACTTTCGAACACTGAATTTTGAGCACTTTACTAATCCCCTGGATCAGTTGTTCCCACTATTAGCTTGACAACTAAGATATGATAGGTTTTTCCATTTGAGAGAAAAAACTTTAAGGTTTTATTGTAGCCTTTGCACAATATAATGCCATGTAGATAAATCTCTCACATATTTTATGCCATAATTGATTGATATAGTTGTAATATCCATGCATGATTTTTAGATATTTGTGTAATGATTTTTATTCTTAAACTTTTCAAGAAAACCATCTTAAAATAAAATCTTTGAAAATAGCTCATACTGAGGTAAATAACATATTTACCATCAATTACTTCCCATCATATTTTAAACAATTATTTGCAGAAAAATTGGATAGGAATAAGATCTAAATGTAATATACCCCATAATATTCACCAAAAAAAATTTATTGTGTTGTACAAAACATAATAATTTATTTATCAATTCTATTCTTCACACTTTTTTTCTAAATTTCTTAATTAATAACTTTTCCAATGGCATCAATCAGTATTTAAAAAAAAATGAGAATTTACCACAAATTTCAAATTTGGTTTTCTAAAAAAATACTTATTACCTTGTGTAATCATATTTTAAACTATTATTTGCATAAAAATTGGATAGAAATAATAAGTAAATGTAATATACCCCATAATGTTTACTAAAAAAATATTCTGTTGTAAGAAACATTATAACTTATTTATCAATTCTATTCTTCACACTTTTTTTGAATTTCTTAATTAATAACATTGGAACCAATAGCATCCATCATTATTTTTTTGAAGGTGAGAATTTACCACAAATTCCAAATTTGGTTTTGTAAGGAAATACCTATTACCTTATGTAACCGATTGATTTCTTAATAAATAACATTGGAACCAATGGCATCCATCACTATTTTTTTGGAGGTGAGAATTTACCACAAATTTCAAATTTGATTTTCTAAGGAAATACTTATTACCTTGTGTAACTGATCGATTTCTTAATTAACAAGGGAGTTTGCGAGGCAGCAAGTCCCTGCATTGAGTGTGGTAGAAAAGAAGTGTTGATAACTGTAGAATTGATGGAACGCTCTGCCATCAGCACTGGGGCTAGAAGGGCTGGAAGGTACAGAGTACAAGCTGCCTTAATGGTGAACAATAGTAGCATAATATGACAATTGTGGAAACTTCCAAGAAAATTGAAATCCAACAAAGAATAGCCACCAGAAAATGGCATTCTAGTAATAAAAATAAAAAAGGAAAGTACATTGTGTTAATAAAAATCTATCTTCATAGAAAGACCCTTTTTCAAATTCTAGTGCTTTCAAATTTTGTTTTCACATCTGCAGTGTTTCCGAAAGGAGAGCACATTTGTTCGATTTAGGCTTCATGGTCTATCTTCCAACTGATTTTTCAGAAACCTACTAGCCTTTGTAGTTGTGCAATAACCACATACAATGCCTTGATTTTGTAGGCACGGGATTTACACAAGGATCCACTTTCTATAAGCCTACTAACTTATCGGCAGGCTTTGTCAGCGTAGGCCATATTGTACACCCTAATTGTTTGCCTCTGCAGCGATGGGTTCTTGTGGCCAAGGAGACTAATGTTTCTGCAAAACTATCATCTCAATATAAACATTCCAACAATGCATTGGAAGCCCCTACTGCTCCTTTGTTATTTTCGCGAGACTGTGAAAGGACTTGTGAAACAGGACAACATCCAGCTCTTGTTAAACCACTGAATTATACTTTGGTTTGGATAAAAGGCCTGATAAAATATATTTCCAGTCCTAGCAATTGCAAACCAAAATGTAAATTCATTAAATAGACATTTGAGAGGGGGTTGGAAGGGCTGGAAGGTACAGGGTACAAATTGCCTTAATGGTGAACAATAGTAGCATAATATGACAATCCAGTATTTCACAAAGCATCCCACATGAGAGGATTGGAAAGAGCACAATGATTGAGGAGAGAGATTCAATTGTTGCCCAACACTGAAAAGCAAATAAAAGACTTGATTATAGTCTTGTGTGACATTGGTATTCAACTGGTAACCCCTCAAAAGTCTGCTGACAAAGCCTGAGAATGTAGATAATACAAGTCACCAAAAAAAGTGTATTATGTCAAACTGAACTCTGATTCGTGGATGATTGCACAAACTTCGTGTAGAAAAGAACTGTGTAAGGATCCGGTAAAGGGTAAGGATCTGGGTACCTACAATTCAAAAATGTCAAAATTCCAAGAAAATTGAAATCCAGCAAAGAATAGCCACCAGAAAATGGCATTCTAGTAATAAAAATCAGAAAGGAAAGTACATTGTGTTAATAAAAAATTGTCTTCACAGAAAGACCCTTTTTCAAATTCTAGTGCTTTCAAATTTTGCTTTTACATTCGCAGTGTTACCGAAAGGAGAGCACATTTGTTCAATTTAAGCTTCATGGTCTATCTTCCAACTGATTTTTCAGAAACCTACTAGCCTTTGTAGTTGTGCAATAACCACATACAATGCCTTGATTTTGTAGGCACAGGGTTTGCACAAGGATCCACTTTCTATAAGCCTACTAACTTACCGGCAAGCTTTGTCATCCTAGGCCATATTGTACACCCTAACTGTTTGCCTCTGTAACGATTGGTTCTTGTGGCCAAGGAGACTAATGTTTCTGGAAAACTGTCATCTCAATATAAACATTTCAAAAATGCATTGGAAGCCCCTACTGCTCCTTTGTTATTTGAAAGGACTTGTGAAACAGGACAGCGTCCAGCTCTTGTTAAACCACTGAATGCGCAAACAAAGTTGGTTGTAACTTTTTGGTAGAAGTATAACAAGCAGCATTGAGTTGATTTTGCAAGGAGCATTGAGTTGATATTATGAGCAAAATTGGTATTAAAATTGTAAGCACTATTGGTGAGAGAGGAAAACAATGTTATTAGGAATGACAATCTGCAACCAGAGGGAAAGAATGTGGCCATGAATGACAATCTGCAACCAGAGGCACCTGTCTCCGATGCTATATCAATCTCTCTCCTCTAATTAAGTCGGTCCACACATATAGCAGGCCATGATTACAGTTATGGCAACCATTTTTGAGAAATTTAAGAGTATGTGAATAAATAACATGTTAAGCAAGATATACACTGATATATATATATATATATTTTTTTTTTTTTTTTTTTTTTTTTTTTTTTTTTTTTTTTTTAGACACTATAGATTTGCATATAGGACCTGAATATATGCGATCAAAGACACGTGGGATACCACAGAAGACCATTGGTTTTAGTTCTGCAATATCCTCCACCAAAAGCTTGACATCCTACGAGAATAAACAAGCATTACTGTGAAATCAAGAAACTAGCACTAGATTTTTAAGTACATAAAGATGGTGGACAATTGAGAAAAAAAAAACAACACAAAGCAGTATACCCCACGCCAGAAGCCTATTGAAGCACTTTTTGATATGAAAAATTCCTCTATCACCCGATCAATTATATGTGCTAGAGGAAGAAATGAGAGATAAACATCCTTCTCTGTGAGCTGCAAGGTTTTGCAAAGAAGTTTTCCAGCGCATAAAAATCATGAGTTAAAGCAAATGCCATGACTCCTGAACCAACTGATAAGTTCTCAAAATGTTTGATATATTAGGAATAAATGAATCTTTGATCTATGAAGTTATTATATCAACTACAAAAACTAACCATGTAATTGAAAGAATTTACCTCTTTATTCTGACATTTAAGAAAATAACCAATTCCAGACACCATAGAAACAATGTTTTCATTTGTGATCAATATGCCTTTAGGTTCACCAGTTGTGCCACTAGTGTACATTATCATGCAGATATCGCTTTTTTTGGGTAATAATCGTTCAAACCTCCTTTCCTCACCCTGCAGAAGATATATAAGAAAAATGGCCTTTATAATTTACTTTGCAGTTGCAGTAAACTACTATGTAAAGATCGTTGAGCTTATATATTTTTCCACCAACCACATAAGAAAGACATACAAATTTAGAGCAACTCAAACAATACATGATCAAAAGCAGAAATTCACAAACTATTGATTTCTCAAGGAATTCAGACCTATTTGGTTCAAATAACCTTTTTACTTTCAAAAATGTTTTGATTGACTCTACTCTATATTTCCAATGTCGAAGAGATCAGAAGCTAGTAATAAATTTTTTGTACATGTTCCGACTGGTGGCACAGGCTATCAAAAAACTTAGTTTATGGCAGACACATATCTGACAAGGAAAATTGTCAAAATTATAATTAGAAAGGTTGTATCAAGCACGAAATAAAGAGAGTTGAACTAATAAGTAAAAAAATAATGTCATAAGGTTTCCATTAAAGAAGAAAGGTCTTCACCATTGTCTGGAAGACATCCAAACTTTCTTCTGATGAACAATATAAAGTTGCAATAGCCACTTTCATTTTTCCAGTGGGATACAGATAAAGCATAGCATTTCCTTCTACTACCATCTTGTATCACCTTTCCCATGAGCTTGAACTTGAGATTCAAGGGTGAGGAAATTTTAAAGAGATTTCATGAAACAGAAAGAAAGAAGATGGTAGCAAAGTCACTTTGCAGGCACTGGGCTTAGAAGTTAGATCTATCTTAATCCTGGATCTAGCAAGCACCAAAAGGGGTCAAATCCCTCAAGGTGGAACATTTTGAGAGTGAAAACACTTGAGGTTTTCACCTTAAGGGATCTCATCTAAGCTATAGTTTATTTTTCAGGCCAGCTTGAAAGAAAAAAAATTATTGTTTTGATTTTTTAATCACTATTTTATTAATCCTACTTGGACTGTAGAACGTGCCTCTTGGTGCAACAAGGAATAAACCAAGAATTTAATAAACAACACAGGTTAAAGTAGAATACCAATCCAATAAATCATATAGAGGCATGAAAATTATGAAGCTACAAGTAATCATCAAATGAATAATTTTAAATGCATATGGGATATACCAGCAACAAAAAGTCATTCCAAGTATAGACTTTGAGTCCTAGCCGTTCAATTTCTTCTCTTTGGGAATATGTGAGTTTGCCAAAGCTTACAACTGTTGCACTCAAAAGTTTGATATCAGACTTACTTTAAAAATAAATATCAACAAACTGAAGAGTTCTAAATATGGTCAGATAAGAAGGATGAAATGGTAGGATACTCAGAATCACCAGAGTTTAAATGGGTTTGTGTGTTTACTAGAGTTTAAATGGGTTTGTGCTAGTGTCCCTATTCAATGCCACTAATATACAATCTAGATTCAATGCATCCTCACATGTACAGTCAATAACACAAAAACAGAGTAAGTAGAACACCTTACCCTCAATTTGATGCACCTTCAAGCTTCGCAACTTCAAGGCTTTGCATATCACATCAAAGTTTTCCAAGTTTAAGTGGATTTGTGATATGCAACCTCAACGTTGTGCATATCACATCAGAGTCACCCAAGTTTAATTGGATCTGTGCCAGTGTCCACACTCAATAAAGTCAATGCACTATTTAGATTTAAGACACTGTTACACAGTCATGCATAAATGAGTTGATGGGTCATTACATCCTCTATTTGAACATGAGAATTTATGGTGCATATCACAATTTAGATGGGTCTATGACAGTGTACATATTGGATGCACCCATTGCAACATCTAGATTTAATACAACTTTACCCATATATAAGTTTATAACACATTTAACTTTACCCAATACACCATCGTTTTAACTGTGAAATTCCTCTGTTGTTTTTCCAGGTGCAACAAGTTCTGCCTTTCAAGGGTTTCGTTTTAGTTTTCTCTAGTCTGTCCTTTCACTGTACTGGACTTACCCTAACTATGGTTTGAAAGACCTTTTTGAAAGTTAGTGTTTAGCATTAAAGACCTTCTACACAATTGCTTGGAAAGCTGATTGAAGAATTATCAGAGCACAATTTTATTTTTTGTTTACTGTAACCAATATTTGAGTATTGATGAAATTCCCTAGGCCAGTTCGCACCAAATGTAATGTTGACAGAACCCTCCTTTCAGTTGTCGAAGTTTCCATTGTAACATTTGCGCATGTACATTGGTTCAAATCACCATGTTGCTTTTAATTAATTGGTAATGGAAATAAGAGAATATCAAATACCTAAGAATCATACAGAATTTCACGGAAATTTTGATCTATAGAAAAAATATTATGATATCCTGTCTAATCAATGATTACAAAATAAACGGAAATTTGAAAACCACTGCAATAGAACACCAATTGAGAAAATGTACCAGGTTTTTGAAAAGGTTAACAATATATGCAACATAAGTCGCAGAGACATGGACTCCACCGCAGAATGAACCAGGCCGAGGAATGAACAAGGCCTAAGGCGAGCCTCAAGGAGGGCACGAGGCTAAGGAATGAACAATGTAGAGGTTAATGAGGGCAGAGTTTTGATAAATGGAAAGATGTGACACCTAGCCCTCATGGTGGGTCCCACGTGGCATTTTGTTTAGGATGATTACTATGCTATGTGTAGTTTTAATTTATAAAATTTACATTTGCATGTGCTACATGTGCCTCCTGCCTCACCGAGAGGTGTAACCAGAGAACAATTGCCTTGAAGAAACTCAATTGCCAAACACAAACACATAGTTTTTCACACTGTCAATTCAGTTAGTTATTATGTTGGTTCAACATAAGTACGACCAGGAACACTTGAAGCAGCAGCTTATTCTGTTGATTATGACCTTCGTGATCAAGATGCAACACTTGAAGCAGTGGCTTATTCTGTTGATTATGACCTTCGTGATCGAGAGAAAATGTACCAGGTTTTTGAAAAGGTTAACAATATATGCAACATAAGTTGCAAATACATGGACTCCACCGCGGAATGAACCAGGCTAAGGAATGAACAAGGTCGAGGTTAAGGTGGGCCTCAAGGAGGGCACGAGGTTGAGGAATGAACAATGTCAAGGTTAATGAGGGTAGAGTTTTGATAAATGGAACGATGTGACACATAGAGCTCATGGTGGGTCCCACATGGCGTTTTGTTTAGGATGATTACTATGCTATGTGTAGTTGTAATTTATAAAGTTTGCATTTGCATGCGCTACACGTGTCCCCTACCTCACCGAGAGGTGTAACCAGAGAACGATTGCCTTGAAGAAACTCAATTTCCAAACACAAACACATAGTTTTTCACACTGTGAATTCAACGAGTTATTCTCTTGGTTCAGCATAAGTAAGACCAGCAGCACTTGAAGCAGTGGCTTATTCTATTGATTATGACCTTCGTGATCGAGATGCAGCACTTGAAGCAGCAACTTATTCTGTTGATTATGACCTTCTTGATTGAGATGCAATAAATCCACCCACAAATCTTTGTTGTTGTTTATTCAATCTTAGTTACTAGTGCTAGATATACTGTTCCTGGGTATTTTGTACAGGTTAAATGCTCCATGTCGTATGCATTTATTATCGAAATTCCCCAAGATGCATCTAGTTTCTAGGCTTAAATGTTCCATACAAAAAAACACATTGGACAGTTTGTGTTCCGACATTATGTTTAATTCCGGGCAATTGGTTTGTGTTCCGACAATATGTTCAATTCTGGGCAATTTCTTCCGGGGAAAAATGAAATAAGAATATAGATAATAATCAGTTGAAGGACCAATTTAAGCATCACTAGTAATAGTACCAAGAGCGCAAGAGCGGAACCAGTTTAACTAGTTCGAGCCACACACTATCAACGAAGTTCAAAAGGATAAGGTTGGTTTAGTTTCCAAGTATTTATTTCACAGATTTATACGCTTTCTTCAAGCCAACTAATTTTACCTTTCATGCATTTGTCCAATGCGAGTGGTCTTGCCATGGTAAAATACTGAAATAAGATCAGCTTGGAACAAATGACTAAAATGTGAATCTAATTTTCACCTTCATTTTTATGATATTTGAAATTCACAAATAAAACATTTGATGTAGTACCTTGTTCTGGTAGATGATGACATGAGGTACAAAGTCCTGCAACTGTAACAAAAATTGACATGAGGTACAAATTCCTGCAACTGCAAAAAAAATTATTGTTTTCAGCTTTAAACTAACAAAAAATTATTGTTTTCAGTAATAAGCTAATTGAAGTTCATAAAATCATCTCCATATTTATGATTCCTTCTAATAAAGTCTTGCTGTGGCAACAAAGGCATTCACAGCTAGATTAACTATGAAGCCAACCAGCACCTCGCCTAGCAAAGGCATAGATGGGAGCAGGTTTTGATGTCTCTGCTTCGGTTTGGTGGGTCTCCTGTTTTCGTAGCAACTGTTTAAAAGGAAAGAGCCTCAAGGGCAGGTGAAAAGACAGAGTTATGTGTACGTATCTGCCTAAAGATGGAAGGCTCTATATAAATGAGAGAAGACATCAGTGCGACATAAGCGGCTTTGGGTGACTGGTTTGCCAACTCAAAAATGAAACAATGCAGTGGTCGATAGCAAGTCCTGGATAATGCGAAGATAGCTCCCGTTGCTTCATAGCTCTCCCTATTGTGCTGCATATGTTGCAGAGCTCTCTTCTGCCCTGGAACCTAGGTTACTGGTTAAGAAGGAAGGCTCTACAAGCAAGTACCCTGTATAATGTGCAGGTAAGTACCCTGGATAATGTGAAGATAGCTCTCGTTCCATAGACGACACCACATTAACATGTGTTAACTTCAGCCACACCGCACAAACACGTCGCAACTACAGGATTAAGAAATGGTGTATGGAAACTTGATCTTCCCTAGCATTTCCAAATTGGGCTAGCATTTAATATTGCTAGACTAATGCTAGCATTAGTCTACAGTTTGAAACAATTTGGAAATATGAAAAAAACAAACCAAAAATAACATAAGATTATCACCCCTCCGCCTCGGGAAGAGGCTAAATAAGACCATGAAAAAAATTAGAATTTGGTCTGCGAACAACATAGCACACGACGCTAAAAACTGACTAAATATTTTGGGCAAATTAATGTTAACTCATCGAAATCGATTACTATAGTCCCTGGCCATTACTAGATGGCAGGGACTAATAAGATTGGAACCAACGACATCCATCATTATTTTGATCTTAAACACTTGGTCTTTGCATTAAATAGTACGCAAAAATTGTTTGTAGTTATTCCAACCATCTACCATTGCCATATTCCTGGCTTATGCTTCGAGAATGCATTTTCTCAAATTAATTTAGGGCTTTCATTTCTGGTATTTTTTTTGTTGAAAACATAATTATTTGTTATAATAAAACTGTAGATTTCTATTTGTAGCTTATACTTCGGAATATGTTCTTGAATAACTCTATTTTTGGGTTTCTTTATTTTATTTGACTCTACAAGGAATTATATATGGTTTTTAGTTGACATATAGTGGTGGGTTTGCTTGATTCACCCAATATCTGGAGTATTTTCCTTGTGTTGGTGACATAAAATGGCTCAGTAATTGCAATGCCTCAAATACTATAAAACCCTAAACTATATTTTTTTGGAGTTTAATTAAGTTCATGTCTTTATGAATTTCAATCCTAATGTTTTAATTTCATTTCCAACATTTGTGTAACTACAATTACGCTTATTGTAGTATAGGGATTTTTATTTATTTTTCTAGGTCTTGCAGTTCATTATTATACATACAAATGTTTATATTTAGATTCTTTTAATTATGAAATTCTTTTATGCAATTGCAGTTTTGCATTTATTGTGGATAGGTTTGGCTATTTTGGTTATTAGAAAACCTAAGTCTTTAGGAAATATTAGAAATATTTTATATGGGTTTATAGTATAAATTTTATTTGGATATATGATTTGAATTTTGGGGTAGGTTTTCAAGATCTAAAAAATTGAAAGATATTTTGCGGAGGCGCTCTAAAAAATTGAAATGTTAGAAAAAGGAAAAAGAAAAATACACAATAACAAAACCACAAAGATTTTTTTTATTAAAACATATAATAGTTTTAAATGCTACTTTGTGGTGGAAAATCTGTCATTTTACAAAATATGACTTGTTACTTATAACCATTTTTTGTTACAATACCATAGGTAAATTCCATGGGTGGGAAATACCCTGGATGGATGAATACCATGGCTTGATATCACATATAATACCATGGACAACATCCATGGGTGAATGAATACCATGGGTGGATGTCGCTTACAATACCATGGGTAAATTCCTTAGGTGGATGAATACTATGTGTAAATTCCATGGGTAGAAGAATACCATGGATGGATGAATACCATGGGTAGATTCCATTTTCCATTAAGATCATTCCTTCCTCATTAAGAATAAATGGTCCCCATTGTGTCAATTGCCCTCCTAAGAACTCTCTGTTGAATATGTTGTGCGGTTAAACCATAACCGTGATGAACGAAGATTTGATGATAGAAATACCTTGTAATGCTTGTGACCAACTGTGACACTGACAGTGTGCAACCTAGCAAATGGACTTCGATAAAGTATGGGTTTTCTTGAAGTTTAAAAACATTGGCGAATCTCACTGATCTCTAATATGTAAACTATAAAATGTTTATTGATATATTTGTAAAATTATTCAAATTTATAATGATTTTATATATAGTCTCTATATAATATTGGCAATTTTTAAAGTAAAATAATTTTATATTCTAAAATTTGGGTGAATCGTCTTTTATAAAATTGGAAATTGGCGAATCTTTTTTGTGGAAAAATCATGGAAAATTAGCCCACTGGGCAAACATTAGCCCCTAAAATTTTCCATGCCCATAACCATGACAAACGAAGATTCGAGGATAGAGATACCCTGTAATGCTTGTGACCAACTGTGATACTAACAGTGTATGGCCTAGCAAATGGACTTTGATGAAGTGTGGGTTTGTAGATGACTTATAACCATGAAAAACGAAGATCTGATGATAGAGATACCTTGTAATTCTTGTGACCAACTGTGATACTAACAATGTGTGGCCTAGTAAATGGACTTCGATGAAAAAGATTTTGTGTGGTTGACTCTTAACTGTGATGCTGAATGTTGATAAAATAGCAGGTGCCTACATAGCTTGGGGTGGATGGGCACGTCTCCAAAAAATCCAAGCCATATGCTGCTATGCTGAAACTGATGAATGTGAAGCAGGTGCCTACTAAATCGGGGTGGAAGGGCACATCTCGAAAGGGAACCTGCTCTAAATGTTGCTCCAGATTTAAAATGGATATAACTTGGTCAATATAACTCATAATGTTTATTTTAACTTGTTTTTGGAAATAGAATGACCATGTTATATCTTCCCATGTGATTGGAATACCTATCTGGACACTTTGGAAACTCAGATTCACGCTACAACTGTCCCGCCATCACAAACGTTCTGAAAAAAAAAAAATAGTTGATTTTAAATCAACGATATCTCCCTCATCTCAACTCTTATTCGACTAATTGTTTTTTGAAATTGGGTGATTTTTTTATATGAGCTCAAATTTATAATCACTTTTATGCAATTATGCATAAAACCTGCAAAAAACGATAGGATATCCACCGTCCATGAATTTTTGTTAGAAAAATTTCTGCAACATAATTGATTTTAAATTAGTGATTTCTCCCTTATCCGGACTCTGATTCCACTGTTTTTTTGTTTTGAATTTGAGTATTTTTTCGCAAAGAATCCAAATGTGTTATTTAGTTTTGTAAATTTTGCAGCAAAAAAATCAAATCTAATATGTAAACTCGTCGCCCAAAACAATTCCTGCAAAAAAAATAAAAAAATCAAAATTCTTTCCGCTTTTTCCCAAAAAAGTGCTCTCTAGAGGTCGTAGCACGTGCTTGAATTTTGTTGAATATTACTGCAAAAATTTAAAACTAAAATATGCATCAAACCCTCATTCCCATGGAGGGAGGCCCCCAAGATTCGAAAAATTGAAATATCAAAAGAAAAGAGGAGAATTTTTTTATTACAAATGATAATCACTGTAAATGTTACATTGTGTTGAACAACATGTTCTTTTACAAAATGGGACTTGTTACACTACCAAAGATGAATTCCATGGGCGGGTAAATACCATGGGTGAAGGAATACCATGGTTTGATGGTACATACAATACCATGGGAAAATACCATGGGTGGATGCTACTTACAATACCATGGGTAAATTTCATGGGTGGATGAATACCATGTGTAGATGTCATTTTCCATTCAGATCAATATCAATTACTAAAGAATTTCATGGCCATTTTGTTTCCATACCCAGTTAGATGAATTCCATGGGTGAAGAAATACCATGGTTTGTTGTTACATACAATATCATGGGTGGATACTACTTACAATACCATGGGTAAATTTCATGGGTGGATGAATACCATGTGTAGATGTCATTTTCCATTCAGATCAATATCAATTACCAGAGAATTTCATGGCGATTTTGTTTGCACACCCAATTAGATGAATTCCATGGGTGGGTAAATACCATGGGTGAAGGAATACCATGGTTTGATGTTACATACAATACCATGGGAAAATACCATGAGTGGATAATATTTACAATACCATGGGTAAATTTCATGGGTGGATGAATACCATGTGTAGATGTCATTTTCCATTCGGATCAATATCAATTACCAGAGAATTTCATTGCCATTTTATTTGCACACCCAGTTAGATGAATTCCATGGGTGGGTAAATACCATGGGTGAAGGAATACCATGGTTTGATGTTACATACAATATCATTCCATGGGTGAAGGAATACCATGGTTTGATGTTACATACAATACCATGGGAAAATACCATGGGTGGATACTACTTACAATACCATGGGTAAATTTCATGAGTGGATGAATACCATGTGTAGATGTCATTTTCCATTAGCATCAATATCAATTACTAGAGAATCTCATGGTCATTTTGTTTACACAACCTGTTATCTAGCATAAATGTAACTGACCTAATTCGCTCTTTCTAGAAAAGTTTTATTTAGTGTAACAGGAATAAAGTTTATGTTTTATGTTTGCAGTAACTCTATGATCACGTGGTTAAAAAGTCCTTTACACATGATTAGTCTTGCTGTTGTAGATATATATGTATTTCTTTTTCTTTTATTAGAATTAAGGAGTTTTTTTTCATGACTGTACTCACTTTTTTAATTTTTTTTACAATCAATTTTGAAGGTTGCAAGGTCTAAGAACCTCTCAAGTTCATTTATGAGTTAATACTTTTTTCCCTCTTTTATACCCTTTTTATGCTAGATTGTTAGTGCCTATTTTTTTTCTATAGGTAGTCTTTCCTCATACCAGATGATTTTACTCTTTCCTTCGATGTTTCCAGTTCTTGGATACTTCTACAGCTTACAGGATATTCAAATACCATTTTCCAGGTCGGATGGTGCAAACCCTTGGCCTCCTTCTGCCTAGACATGAATGTTGTGTTCGAAGTTCAAACTCCAGAGTTTTCCATTCAGAGTTATTTAATAATTAATTTTATTTACATATTCCTGAGATGTATTTCTACCTAAATGGAAGCATCTTACCAAAGGCTCAACGCCTCTTATGTAATAAGTTTTTTCAGAAACTCTTTGTTTTCGGATATTTGTTAGTCATAAATCTCCATAATGCAAATTCTTAGAGGTCATGTTGGACCCTTACGACTCGAATTTTTCTGTGTAAGGTAATTGTATTCACCAGAAAATCTCGTGTTTATCCAAAAGAAATAAACAAATTGTACTGCAAAATGAGAAAAACAAAGAAACTATACAATAACAATTTTGTTTCTCTTTTTCTACACAGCGGTTTCTAGTATTCATATCTCTACATTATATGTCTTCCCAGAGTACATTTTCTCTAATATGTCTACTTTAAAACTTTTGCACAAAACGCATAAAAATCAACTTGTATGCAGAGTTAACTATATAATTTATAAAACTGGAATCTATACCATTTTACTTTACAATTTTCACACATAAATTAGGTTCATAATACCCACTTGAAGGTTAAATTTTTTTGGAAAATTATTGTTAGATCACTCAGCTCCCCCAACCATAATACTACATCCAGCATGTATCCCTTGAGCATAACATGTCTGCAAATTGTGTTTTTTCTCTTTTTTGTCCTATTTACTTGATGCTCTTTTTTGTCCCTCTAAGACAATCTGAGGTTCTTTAAACAAGAAGACAAAAATAAAAAGGTATCCTCCATCACCTATCTACCACTCATTTTGGTAGCTGGTAACTATCTCCACCTCACCAAAAACTGGCAGGTAGTTACTAGCTCATTAATGAGCTTTTGTTATTCCAATATTAATTTTCTAGACCTCTTTAAAATAAACTATTTATTATTTATTATAAATATAGATTTTCAATTATTCATTATCAATTATAAAATATTCATAATTAAATTCTTCATGTCTTTCAAACTTAATAGTTCAAAAAGGAAAACACATATATACAACTATTTACATATAATGCTCAAGTCATAGGATGTCACATGGAATAAATATACTTACCAATAGTTACTTCCCATCATTATTTATGATTTACTCAACATTTATGTAGGAGATCCATCAAAATGTATGCAAGTGCTTGTAATTTATCCACTTTACATCTCAATTTATTAGTTCTTGTCAAAGGCATGTTGACCACTATTAATTTAACATTGACCAATGTAAATTATATTTTTTTATACAATTTTTCCCAGAGAATTAATTATACTTTCAGTGGGAGGGACTAAAAAGTTGTAGTGTTTGTGTTTGTGTTGAAGCAATTAATTTATCCATTTCACATCTCAATTTATTATTTCTTTCAAAACGCTGATTGACCACTATTAATTTAGCAGCGATCAATGTAAATTATAATTTCTTATCCAATTTTTCCCAGGACATTATTTCTAACTTGAGTGGGAGAGACTAAGGTGTCCTACAACACTTGTTATTGATTATTAAGGCTTTCATCATTACTATTTAACATAAATCATATTAATTTTTAATAGATGATGAGGATAGTTATTATTGCTTGCTATTTATTTATTGTCGCTATTTTGACAAAAATCACATCAATTGTAAAAATAATATAAATTGAAATGTTTATTCATAATTTGCAAAATGTATAATTTTATTATTTTAAAATGGTATTGTATAACTATTATATATTTTATAGTTTTTTGGTTGGAATTGGTGAAACATTTTTTTGTCGAATATTGATTTGTTGTTATTTAAAATATGTTTTTGATTGTATATATAGATTCAACATCCTCAAAAATCTCCAAATTGTGTAGAGTTTACAATTTAAACTTGTGATTTCAACAAATCTCTATAAAATTATGGACAAATTCAACTAGGAAATATGTCCATAAAAACTTTTAAAAACATATGACAAATAAACTATGCTTTTACTAAGTTTGAAATATATGAACCTTATAATATAGCGAAAAAATAGGGTGATCGATGAATTTGAATGCTTACATGTGAATGTTACATCCTCTTAATTATATATTTTTGTGTGTACGAAAAGTTGGTATGAGAGGGACACCAACCAAGGTTTAACATTTCATTGAGCCCCTGCCTTCACCCATATACTTTTAACAATACTCACCTCCAAGGGGCTAAAAATGTGGAAGTAGTGATCTTCAATTCCTTCTTTCTTGGAAGAATTGAGATCAAATGATTATCCACCAGCATAGATCCATATTAAGTATGGATCTAACATGAGCCAAGAGGGATCAAATTTCTTCAAGTGCAAACTTTTTTAGAGTGAAAATTACAATGTGTTATTTTTCAATGTTTAAAGTGTGTTTTTGAATGCTAAATAGACTATATATAGGACCAAATAAAAATAAATTTTTTATATATACAAATATATATGAAGTTGATATCGACATAAATTAGTTAACATAGATCTTCAAATAGTTCATTTAAATCTTTTGTTGAAATATTTTTGAAAAGTATAAGATTTAAACATCTAAATCACACATTTTTTTCCTTCTAATTGATTTACAATATATTTCTTTTTTTATTATTATTATAGTCGACATTATTTTTCTATTTAAAACATATTTTTTTAATTTTAATTTTAATTTTAAAGGGGCACAGATAGACGGAAAAACTTGCACATCCCTTCATACTGGGCTGTAGAATGAACCTCTTGGCTTAATAACCTTTTCTCTTCACCTAAATTAAAACATAATCAAAGCTTATCCATCACCTAAATTAAAACATAATCAAAGCTTATCCATCACAATAGAAAATGCATTTATTGTTAAATGTCCTTTTGTCCTTTTGTTTTGGTGTTCAAATTTTTGTCGGCCTTGTACTTTAATTTAAAACATGTAATAATTTATGGGGAGGGTTTACAAAATGTAATTAATTTATGGGGAGGACATAAAATGTGGTAGTGATCTTCATCCTTCTTCGTTGGAACATTCGAGATGAAATGTTTATCCATGACCTTTTCTCTTCACCTAGGTTTAAACATAGTCAAGGCTGAGGCATCAATGTAGGAAATGCATTTATTATTGTATGTCCTTTTGTTTTGGTGATCAAATTTATGTTGGCCTTTGTATTGTAATTTAAAACATGAAAATAATTTATGGGGAGGTTTTACCAATAGTTTATGGGGAGGCCTTGTATGTTTTTCTATATTGCATAAGTTTTTGAAATAGGTAAGGTTGATATTGTAATAAGAATACACAATATTTTTAAAGTTTTTTTTGGAAATTTATAGTGGTAATGATTATATACAGGAAATTTATAGAAGTATTAATATTTTTAATTTTAGGTGTTATAGTTTGTTTTAAATAATTGTAATGAGATAATCGATATTTAATAATATTAATGAATAATGATTGTTTCCCAGATTATTTGACAATTTCGTTATGATAAATTTACAACATTTACCAAAAAAAGTAGTATGCAAGATACAAATTCAAAAATAAATTGAAAAATCTTTTAATTCTTGTGACTCCATTGAATGAGTTGAAATAATTAGTTGTGATAAAAGTTAATGTTGAGTTGAAATTAGTTAAAAGAAAGTGACAATTCATTAAATAAGAAAAAAAAATTGTGATAGGAACTTCAAAGTGTTAGTTTGATTGAAATTAAAAAAAAAAATATGATAAGAATCAAAATGTGTAATTCTTGATAAAAAGCTTTTATATTAATAAACATTTTTAATATATTTTATAAAGAAGTTTAGTTTAATCATTTAGATATAATATTGAGAGGGAGAGTGCATGAGTCACTTAAAAAAAACTACAATCATATGTGGAATATAGATTGTAAGTTGTCCCTAATTCATCAAAAATTCAAAATCCGAGGAAAAAATAGGGTTTTGATAAGGCATTTCAGTGATTTGAATTTATATCTATATTTTTGAAATATTTGTTAAATAAGATCTTATTTACCAATTTGAATTTCAATTGTGGTTGGACTATTAAAATATGTGTATCCTCATTAATGCTTCAATGTGACATAAGAATAATATTATCTACATCATTGATTATTAAAAAATAGAGAGAAACCATTTTTAGCAACAACAAAAAATGCATAGGAATTGTAAAATGCCCCATACACCACATAGCCCTTACTAGGGGTGGAAGGAGGTGTTACTATCATTGACTTGACCTCCAAAGTATTGTTATGGAAATGGGGTCTTAAAATTTCATTATTTTTTCAAACTCCTCGAAACTCAAAAGAAACATCACCATTGTGCTTCTCTCATCAAGAGCTTTCCGAGGAGATACATTTTCCTTAATCTAACTCACATATCAAAATATATGGCTATTTAAAGGTTTTTCCACTGAACTCTTGCCACATCACCATGTTTTGCTACATGGCACCCACGTAGTGCTCATATGGCATCTCATTTCATTATCATGTCATTCCTCTTGACCATGCCATGTCATAAAGTTGTCTATATAGTGCCACCATGGCATGCCCCCATGGAATTCCACCTCATCCTATCATGACGCCATGTAACCCCCTTTTTATGCATGAATTTCCTGTTTAAAAGAAAAATGATCCTCAACCGTTTTCAAAAGGCACCATATAGTCCTTTTTAAATTGGTTGAGACTGAGGCAAAACTCTCATTGTCGTTGACTATTGTAAGCATTTTTCCTATCTTGGGACTCAAATATATTGCCCCAATTCTTGTGCGTAGTGCTCCACAACATCGAGATGATGTCAATACCGAGACACAATTTTTTTCATTGCATGCTACAAGGATCTCCATCTCGAGACATAAATCTCAACCATTATTCACTGCCACCCCTTTGGAACTACCTAGAAGACATAAGCTAGAGGTGACATCACTATGATGTCACGCAGCGTAATCTATCCATGGAGCACCACAAGTCACCTATTTTTAGGCCACCGGACCTCACCAAGAGGCAATTGGCACATGCCACATGGTAACCATCCTAGGCGCCACATCACCCCCAATTCCACGTCAGCTGCTACTATTTCTTGGGTCCTACCTAAGTTTCTAACCCTTGTGTGAGAACGCATTTTCCCATTATAATCAAAAGTTGGTACTTAGCCCCAAGGTGTGGAAAACATCAACTAATCCCTATTGGACTATTGACCATTGAACAACTCAGCCTGGTCCACACTCAGGCTCTTTGGGCCGTTTTCTATTATTACAAGGAGTTGGGTCCCAACCTCTAGACCTCAACTTTGCCTTCGGGCTATCTTTTCTGACCCCAAATTGGTGGGTCCTACCCTTAGTTTGGCTCTAATTCACGAAGTTCTCAGAATTGGAATTTTTTCATGAATATTACCTTAGGCCGCACAGACCTTTCCATTTACAACTACAGGGCTTGCCCTTTTTTTGTATGAACTCATGGATCATAAATCTAAGCTCAACTAGACCCCATTCAACTTGTATTAGAAATGAAAACATTAGTCTTTTATGCATAACCATCAACTTTACTTGTTGGAGTGCGCAATGAGCACTTATTTCCTATACTTCATTGATCTATCACTAAAATCTCATACCGTTGCATTTTCCCATCATACACAGACATCATACATGTGAATGTAACCCAGAAGGTTACAGGGAAGCTTAGCTAGCTTCCAATTTACTTGTTCCGCATTTTTACAACTATGTTTGTTCATTTCTTACAACTCAACGCACACATAACATAGGAATATAAAAAAAACCATTACATGCCCAAAAATCATGTTCATTCATAATAACTCAACATACACAAAATATAGACAAAAATTCTTGCTAGAAGACCATGTTCATTGATTATGTGAAATAAAATCACAAGAATAGAAAACATAAGTAAACAATTATCTTATAGAGAAGTTTGGCAACTAAGATTGGGACTCTTACTCTCCACCCAACCATAGATTGGTCAGGCACTGCAACCTTTCTTACAGATAATCACCCCCGAGCCATATTTCAAAGCTTGAGGAATAGTGCTCTAAGGAATTCAACCAAACATGATAGTTGAAACATGGAATCCAAAGGCCACTCCACCTCAACCCACTAGCTAATTCAAAATATTTAGCTGAAATAGGGAATCTAGAGGCTACACCGCCTCCATCCACCAACTAATCATATATACAGCTGAGACAAGGAATCTGGAGGTCACTCCATTTCCACCCACCAACTGATCATATATTCAACTGAGACAAGAAACCCAAAGGTTACTCCATCTCCACCCACTAGCTGATCCAAAGAATCCAGAGGTTGTACCACCTCCACCCTTAGATAACTTCCCTAAGTGGTTCTACCCTAAACCAAGAGTCCATAACTCAATGGGAATGAACCAAAAACAAGCAAAGGATGACACTAGTGCACTCGTTGACCAAGAATCCAAAGAGAAAGGCATGTACCCACCAATTAAGTAAGGAAATCTAGATACTAAACCATCTCCACCCTCCAACTGAAACAAGGAATCACCTTGAGCCCCCACATGGGAGATGCCTATCAGTGCTTCCATTGCTTAGCTGAAAACAAATCCTTTCTTTCCTCTTCGAATTCTCTAGAAATTTTAATGCCTCCTCTACCAACCCATTAGTTGTTGTTCTTCCTTTTCCTTCTTTGTTGTTGCAATCTATGGTGTTGAATCTCTCTTTTGTATTCCCATATGTGTTATTTGTTCTCTCACTACTATACGATCTTTGTTTCTTCATTTGAACCTCCTCTCTACTTGTCATGACTTCTCTTTGGTTTGTTTGACCTTCCTCACTATTTTCCCAATTCCCCATTTGCCACTTATAGCACCTATGCCCTTTATTACCATTGTTGTAACCAAATTGGGTTGTTGCCCCATGTGCATTTTCCCAGAGTGAGTCTTCTTGGCTAGTGCAACCCATTCCGCACATTGATTTTTGTCCTCTTTTGCTTGTGGAATTTCTCAAGAGGAGCATGGGATCGTCCTTTATTCTTTAGCTAAAATTAAATCATAGTCAACCCATTTAAGGCACACCAGTCAACCTCCAAGATTGGTATTAAAAGCAACCAAACTTCCTTATGCAATCTCCCTCCCCAAGCCTTGAAATTTGTGTTCCAGTTCTTAGTCCTTTTAATTACAAGAAAGATGATTTAAAATATTAGGATTAGCGAGGGGCTTTCACAAGAATTATTACAAAGCAAGAACATAAGTGAAAAGAAGATTAAACTCTTCTCATATATTCCAAGTGTTTCACATAATCTATTCATTTAACTTTCTTTACAAAGAATTCCTTAATGCCTCTTTCTTCCAATTCAACATATCTTAATGTACATGGGGATGAAGGACTAATAATGGTGACAACTAAATCTTTCATGTACCTTTCCTCTACCTTCTTTACAAAATAAATTATTGTTTTGCAAATATATTTATAGTCCTTTTTGAAACAAATGGCTTATATTTCAATAGCTTTGAATACTCATTAGAAAATGGAAAATATGATCATATGCATTTGACATTTTCAACTCATCCTAAATAAATTGTATCATTTACTTTCCAATACCCATTACCTATAGAAACCCCCAAGTTCAATTTGTTGTTTTGTATATAGGGAATTATTTCCATGCACACAATTGTTCTAAAAAAGTTATGTCCTTTGGGTGTTTGTTTACCAATCAATGACAAACTAGATGGAATCACATTTTCTATCAACTCTTATAAGTTAATAATGATGTTGGGGAACACACCCTCTAAGATAAATCTCATAGTATTAAAGAGTTGGAAAGTCACATGCTATAATATTGTTGAATTTGTTTGAATTCAAACCTCAATTATCGAATTAGGAATACCTATGGTCCGATTTGGTAAAAGAAGAAATTAGGAGAAATACTAGAAATGGAACCTCATCCAAGGGCGAGGATGAAGAAAAGTTTGCATTGGTTGGAAAGGGAAAGAAGGGAAAAGGGAAGAAATATCAAACCAAATTAGAATCCATCCAAGGGGTCAAGAAGAAATACTTGTCCAAAATAAAATGCTTAAATTGTCATGAATTTTGGCACTATGCCATGAAGTGTCCACACAAAAAGTCGAGCAAGAAGAAATCAGGAAGAGAAGCAGGTGAATCCTTAGCTTCACAGTTAGAGATTGAATTCACCCTTATCGCATGCATGGACAACATAGTGATGGGGAGTGTGTGGTACTTGGACTCTAGTGCCTTGTTCCAAATGAGAGGGTGTAGAGAGTTTTTCAATTACCTGGAGAAAAAAATTCCTAGATGCATATTGATCTAGGGGATGATGGAAGGTACAACATGATTGGGATTGATACAATAACCTTTTGGAGGGAGTCAAGATCCCCTCTTTGACTCAAAGATGTCATGTTTATTCCAGGCCTAAATAAGAATCTCATCTTTGTAGCAGTTTTGGAAGACCTTAGTTATGATGTGATCTTCATCAAAGGGAAAGCATTCCCGAGACACATAGTCACTGGATAGGTGAAGCATATCAGGCTTCATGTGAAGAACCTGTATAAAATTGATGTGGAAGATTGTGTTGCATTAAGCAGTAAGGTAGAGATAGTGTAGAGTTGCAATGTCAGTGAACTTTGGCACAAAAGAATTGGCCATTTGCATCGTGGCACCTTAAAGATTATGCAACAAATAAACACAATAATCCCTAAAGGAGAATTTGAGCAGCATGATGTCTACAAAGGTTGTACCTTGGGGAAATATGAAAAATCCACATTCCATGATTGAGACAACAAAGCACATGCAGTATTGGAAAGAGTCCATTATGATGTCTATGGACCTTTCTCGACAACCTCCACTGCCAGACATAAATATTTTGTTATTTTTATTGATGACTTCTCAAGGAATTGTTGGATCTTCTTCATGCGGAAGAAGAATGAGACATTCTCCAAATTTGTAGAATTCAAGGCACTAGTTGAGAAAGAGACCGACAAGAAGGTGAAGGCTCTCGGGAGTGACAATGGAGGTGATTATGTTTCAAATGAATTCAATAATTTCTGTCTGAAATAAAGCATTCAAATAGAGTTGAAAACACCCCACAACCCACAAGAGAATGGGGTAGCTAAGAGAAATAACTGGAGCATTGTTGGAGCTGTGAGAGATATCCTACATGACCAAGGCTTGCCACTACATTTGTGGGCAGAGGCATGTAACAAAACAATCCAATTGCAAAACTCAACTGCTCATCAGATTCTTGGTATGATTATAGTAGAGAAGGCTTCTCGGGGAGAATGCTAGATGTGTCTCGCTTTAGGATTTCTGAAGCCTCTGTTTACTGCCATGTCTCAAAATAGTCTAGGAAGAAGATTAAGTCGACAAAAGATTTGGGATATTTTGTGGGTTACATTGAAATTCCACACAACTACCGTGTGTGCTTACCTTCCCTCAGAATCATAGTTGTGTGAAGGGATGTAAATTTTGATGAGGAGAAAGAGATGTGGTGCTCTCTCTTGAGGGAGCTTTAGATCCCACCAAAAGAGGATCATTTAGCTCCAAAGGAGAAGCCTCAGGAAGTTGTGGAGTAGCCAAAAATTGAGGAGAAGAGAGTGGAGACATCCACTAAAGCAGAACCATCCAAATAAGGAAAAAGAAGAACCCGTGAATCTGATATAATAGTATAGGATGCGAGGGAGAATGTGGGAGCTCCTTCAAATTTGCGCAGGGAAAGGAGGTCACACGAGAGGTACACTGGATACATGGCTCTAATGAATGATATTATAGAGACTGAGCCATCTGATTTTGAGGAATAAATAGAGCAACCTGTTTGAGTCAATGAAATGGTGGAATAATATGAATTTGGGAAGTGGTCCCAAGAACAATAGATAAATCAATTGTGGGTTCGATATGGATATTCAAGGTTAAGCATGCAGTAGACAGAAGCATAGAGAAATATAAGGCCATATTTGTGGCCAAAGGATTCTCTCAAGTTGAGGGAATTGAATATGAGGAAACATTTTCTTCTATAACAAGGTATTCATCCATTAGATCAATTCTTGCACTAGCTGCGTAGATGAGGTGGAAGAACCACCAGATGGATGTAAAAACAACATTTTCCAATGGGCTTATTGAGGAGGAGGTGTACATCGAGAAACCACAAGGTTTTGAGACATTTTATCAGGGTTCTTATGTGTGTAGAATCAAGCAAGTGTTGTATGGTCTCAAATAAGCACCACAATGTGCTTGGTACACCAGGATCGACAATTATCTCACTAGTTTGGGCTTCACCAAAAGTGAAGCAGATGCAAACCTCTATCATATTTTGGTAGAAAGTAAATTTATTATTATTGTTTTATATGTTGATTACTTTATATTAAATGGTGATGAGAATCTTATTAGCTCTTGCAAGGATGACCTTGTCAGGGAATTTGAAATGAAAGACATGGGTCTCATGCACTACTTCCTTAGGTTGGAAGTATGGCAAGGAGATGTAATTGTTTTTGTCTCAAGGAAAGTATGAAAATGAGATATTATAGAGCTTTCACATGGAGAGATGTAAACCCATGGAGACACCTCTAGCAATAAACTGGAGGAAGGAGGATGCCACTTCAAGTGAAGAAGTGTATGCTACCATTTACCGACAGCTAGTGGGTTCACTGATGTATCTTGTGAAAACATGACTGGATATGTGATATGCATTCAACCAAATAAGCCAAGCTATGGTTAAGCCAACCAAATTATATTGGAGGCCAACTAAACATGTTTTACGGTACCTCGGAGGCACTAACCAGTTTGAATTATGGTACAAAGTGATGGAGGGAGTGAAGTTGTGTGGCTTCACATATGCAGATTGGACAGGGAGTCCATCCAACTGAAAGAGTACATTACGTGGAATTTCCAGTGTTGGGTTCACAACAGTTTCCTAGTACAATAGGAAGCAAAGATCTGTGGCACTCAGCTTTGGAGAGGTAGAATACATGGTTACAAGTCAAGAAACATGTGAGGCAATCTGGATGAGAAAGATACTTGTCAAACTGTTTGGTCAGATGATGGATCCAACTTTGATTTATTCTAATAATTAGAGTTGCATTAAGCTCTCTAAGAATTTGACATTTCACGATTGATCCAAGCATATAGATATCTGGTATCATCATTTATGGGACTGTGTGCAGAGGAAGATAATGTTGCTACAATACATTTTGATAGAGGAACAAGATGATGACATCTTGAAAAAGGCTTTGTCGAGAGGGAAGTTTGAATTCCACACGTGCAAGATAGGGGTGGTTGATAATCCCTTTCTTTCTAAGAGGGAGTATTGAGCAGTGTAGCAATAGTCTCAATTTTACTTTACCTTGGTCAAATTGAGAAAATTCAAATTTACACATCAACAAGCAACTTGGAGGTAGTTAACTGAGTTGAAATGACTCTTGTCACTCAGTTAGCTAAATAAATTCGAGCTGGGGGATTGGCATTCAGCAAAGCATGTGTGATTTCTAATTTGTAGCAATCAAAGTTAGTTATCTCAAGTTGTTTTTAGTTAAACTAGTTCTAACTGTTGATAAAACTAGTGGAAGGTCAGTTGTGCAGTGGGACAACAATATAACTCAGTGGTCATCCAACTAACTAATCAATCAACCCAAAAATATCTAATGCATGCAAATAATTTGAATTCCCCAGCTATGGTGGAGATTCCAAGGCAGTGTAAGATCAATTGTAGACTAGTCTTGAGTGTACAAGTGTTGCATGCAGTCTTATGATCAACCTTTGGAATTGCACAATGAATTGGAGGTAAATTCCTAAATAATAGGAGCCTAATTTTAGTGAATAGAGAGATAGGTTATTCACTTGCACGTTTTTCTCAAAGAGATCAAGCATTTGTGAGAAATCTTTATTCATCTAATTTAATGCAAGTAGGAATAAGGTGATTTTAGCAGTTGCTTTCCCTTAGAAAAATATTGTGCATGTGTGTTATTTCTTATTACATGTTTCTGATTGTTGTTCTAAATTGTGAATTGAATTCCACAGAGTAGTAGAGTAGGATTGTGTCTCTTTATTTAGATTAAAATTTCATGAGCAGTTGCAATTCTAAACCATAATTTCTACACATTCATATGCAAACCACATACTCAAATGATTTAAATCCCCAAAAATAGTTCTAAGAATTCAGACCTGAGCAAGGGACATATCGAGATTATATTTTAAAAAACATCTGTCTTAAAAGGATAACACAATAGAATATATATGTAAAACAAAACTAATACAACAAGGAAAAATGTAATTAAATCACTATTTATTCACAGATCATAGCCATGAAAATAACAATGGTTATTCTTCAAAATTTCCCAAAGCATGGTAATAAAAAATTTATAAGCCATTATGTTGTTGCTACGACAACACCCTCCAAAATTTTTCCTACACCCAAATTTTGGAGTCCATTGTGGATATTGCAATCATTCGTTCTATGGTCACTCCATGATCAATGATGTTTTGTTAGTATGTTGGATTTCCTTTTTATGAATTACAAATGCCAGAGTCACCTGCTCACACATGCTCAGTCCGTAATGAATTCACAAGAGCATTCTTTCGTGCAAGATCCAACAGGCCTAGTGTAGTCTATCAAGATGGTGTCTATGCTATGCTCAACCCATGTCAACAATTAGTGTGCATTTTCATCGATAGTCTCTCACTTTCAGATACATTTGTACTTCTATTTTGGTGAGTTTTTAAAATTGTCGCTTTTTGATGAGCCCCGGAATTGGGTAACTTATTGGGCTCATTTTGCCTAACTGTTCTTCGTCAATCCACCATTTTTCATAGTTTATTCATGTTTTTTGAGTATATTTATGTTAGTTGAAAGAATGAGGATGGTCACTTGACCAAGAAGGCTAACACGTTGTTAATGCAGATTTGTGGATAAATTTTGGACCAAGGCCAAGCAATTATGAGCCAGATGACAGCCAAGTATGAAGGAACAAGGGTGAGGATTCATAGGAAGGGTGTCTCCTGCATTAAAAGGCCCTTCCTTGAAATCTCCACCCTCAGCTCGGAGTTTAGCAGGCCACCGAAAAGGATTCCCAAGGGCAACCGAGCAGTTTTGTGTAAAGTGGCTGATCACTGGCAGTTTGAGCAGCCGAGCCCCTTGAGTTAAGGAGGGTTGTCGAAGACCCTCGTAGTGCATAAATAGAAAGGCTTTCGGCCTTTGTAGGTTACTTTTTGGACTATTGTATTTTGCACTATAGTGCTGTTATTTTCTCAGCTCATTTTGTAGTTGCTGTTGTATAACTTTCTTGTGACATGGTTATTTTTGAGTAATGGAAGGCAGATTTATTTGGCATCAGTTCTGAGTTTTTCTTAGGAGCCTATAGCTCTTGGGGTTGGGCCCAACCCAAGTGCCAAGGCTTCCTTTGTGTACTGTTATTTGCTTTTTATGTCTTTGCAAAATAATTTCTGTTAAGTATATTAGAATCTTGCTTGGTTACCTATAGATCATAGTTGATGATTAAGAAGGCTTTTCACGTTTAGATTGATTTGATAGGTTAATAACAGGGAAGATCTTCAGAAAAAGGCTATCGAGCACCTCGAATCTCACCTCTCCCTCAGTGGGATCATGAGCTGGGACCAAGGTGACCTTGCTGCCACCAAAAACAGTCTTTGCTTCACCATGCAATTATTAGTGTTAGATTCACATTTGCCAAAGTTGATATCAGTTGTGGTTGCATGCTTAGGTTCATGATTATTTAGTTGCATAGTTACTTCACATGATTTTGTTGCAAATAGACTTCTGTTCATTTTCTTTGTTGTTATCTAGGTCAGATTAGGTTAAAGTAGCTAGGTCCTTGATTTTCCAAGTCTTTGTTTATTCAATTTGAGAAATAACTTGCAGAGCACCTGTAATACTTCTCCATCTACCCGCACTCCATCAATCCCACCTTCTCCATCCTCCAATCCGGATTCTTGACTTACGTTTGCCACATTCGCTCGCTTTTCCCTAAATTCCCATCTTTTTGTGCAACATTTCTCTACCCCTCCTTGAACAAATCCAACCATCCTCGCCACTCCTCAACTCCATCCACCAAGTCCTAGACCTCCTCACACCCTAATCTCACCTCCATACCTAATCATTCACCTTTCTTCCTCCATCCATCCTCCAAAATCCCCTTTCTGAACATGTTGTAGAAAATTACAGAACATCCTGTAGAAATTCCAGAACATCCTGTAGAACCCCTGCAGACTTCTTGTAGAAGCTCACGAAAGTGATTTCTTGATAGCCAAACTCTGTGAAACTCTTTGGAAGGGTGCTAGGGACCCCTTAGGCCCTCTCTGAACCTTCCTGACCTCCTGCAAGCATTTCTTCTCACCAATCCACCTCTGCATAGTCAAAAACAGTGAAAAGCACATGCATGATAATTCTGACAACTTATTCAAAAATACAAAAAGATGTTTTCTTCAGATTTTACTATAGAAGTAGCTTAGACACATGCATTCTACCTTCCTAGAAGTCAATGGCATCTCTTCCAGTAGCTTGCATCCTATTTCTTGCATCAATAGGGCTAGCTGGTAAAACTAGGGTTTGCATTTCCTTTCAGCTTCTCAGTTTCTTTTCGCAAGTAGATTAGCTTCCTTTAAGTTAGCTTCCATCCATCAGTTAAAGAGCTTCTTCTCAGAGCTCATAGAAGTTGGCTTAAGCTCCTAGCGGACTTGTGCCAGCTGACCAAGTGACAGCTGCGGTAAGAGCTAGTACTTGTGCATACAGCACCGTCGCTTCCAAGTTTGTTACGAACTACCGGGTTGATAAAAGTAAAGAAGGGAGTCCCAGGAGTTGCAACATTATTACTGCAATACTGGAGCCCACCATTCTTTTTGGCACCATTGCCTGGGAAGCATCAGAGTATTTGTTATTGTTGCTTTTCTTCTATTTCCTACTACAACCTTCTGCTAAGTGGTTTATTTCATTTCCATTCTGCAATTTCATTTCCGCAAAAGTAGACTAGACATTTCCTGCTTTCCTAGACTAGCATTTCAATTCTGCAAGCGTAGATTAGCATTTCAATTTTGCAAGCGTAGATTAGCATTTCAATTCCGCAATTTCAATTTTGCAAGCGTAGCCTAGCATTTCATTCCTGCAATTTCATTTCAGCAAAATAGATTAGTCCTTTCCTGATTTCATTCAATTTCACATTTTCATTTCAGCAAGATAGATTTTAGTTAGTTGCAATTCAATCTCTTTCAGTTTTGCAGGTACAAGCAAAAAAAATAAAAAATAAAAAATCTTCCATTTCATGCCTCGTAGGAAAGAGACAATACTGGAAAATTCTTACCCAACACCCCCACCACATCACTGAGTCACCCTTCTCTCCTCTTTGGTGGTCGTGATCCAGAAGAACCTATAGGTTAACCTCCATAGATATACAAAGATCCTATAACAGAAGAAGAGCAAGAGAACATCCCTCTTGAGACCATGGCTGAACACACAAATGGTATAGGAGATGACGAGAGAATAGAAGGTGCCTTTCCCATCCAAGAGATCGATGGGGACATGAAAATGAAGAACATAAGTCCCTCAGCCTTACCTCACTTCCATGGATTGACCACTGAAGTTTGTTGTTCTTTGTAGAACTTATGACTATGCCGAGGACGAGCAAAAGTTGAAACTCTTTCCTTCTACCCTCAAGGATGCAACACTACGCTGGTTCATGGGGTTACTTGGAAACAGTATCACCACTTGGGCTCAGATGCAACAAGCCTTTAACAACAAATACCAGGACTACTATAGGTCAAAGGAAACAAAGGGAGAGATCTTTCGGATGACCATGGGAAATGACGAGTCTTTAGAAGACTACGAGGAAAGGTTCCAACTTAGCTATAAACGGGCCAGGTGCACACTTGACCCTGAATCTCTGAAGCTGGTTCTGCTCCGAGGAGTCCCTGAAGGCCTTCTAGATACCCTTCATTTGCTAGCTGGAGGAGACATCTACCAACTACCTTATGAGGACATAAAGACTGTGTTTAGAAACCATTCTAGGGTAGCCCGGAAAAGAGGTAGGGGGAATCCACTTTCAGCTAGTACCACTTTCTCCAAGCATGAGTTTTCTAATCAGATGGAAGACCTCAAAAGTGAGATGAGATAGACCATTGCCATGCAACTTGATACTTTCTGAATCCAACAAAAGAAAGAGGAAGCTGAGAGGGCTTTGGCCATTTTCTGTCCCAGATGTACAAGGAAGCACCCTAAGAACGAGTGTCCATTGCACTCAGTAGAGGTATGTTTCATTTGTGAGGAAGACCACCCCACAAATCAATGCCCAACCTTGCCTGGATTAAATCCATGTACCAGGGGACTGAGGCAACCACTGAACCTCTCTACTTCCTCAACCAAAGGAGGTCGCATGGGCCCAGGCCTTACCAACAGGGGATGCAAGGGACATGCAAAGCTTATTATATCCCCAACCAATCCACTCATATACCTTCTTGGGGTCCCCCTCCTCATCCTTCCTGGTCTGCACCTCCTCCGTGGTCTTATCCATCTCTATACCATACTCAACCTACTGCTCATTCGTCTCCCTCACATGTCCAGCCACAGCGTCAATGGAATGCACCTCAGCAAAGGTGGAGGCCCCAATACAATTCTCTTCCGGCCATTCTGCCTCCACCACCTGCTCAACCACAACCATTACCTCCTTCTCCTCCAAGACAACACCAGATGCCTGCCCAATCGAACTCGAACCCCAACAACAGACAGGCCCAATAGGTATACACTGGGGATACAACATGCCCTACCTATGCTGTGGAGATCTAGGAGATCAACCTGCGATCTAGGAAGGTCCTTCCAGACCACCAACTTCCTCCCCGGAGGATGAAGAAGAAAAACAGGAAAGTGAACTCAAAGCCATTCCACCCTTTCCTGAGCAACTAACAGTAACCAAGAAACCAAACCCAGAGGAGACTAAACTTCTGGGATAACTTAAGCAGTTCTGTGTGAAAATACCACTTCTCCAGGCCATAAAAGATGTACCTATATAAAACAAATTGATCAAGGAGAAGTGTTTCAGGCACCCAGGCAGGTGCAAGAGAGATGCCCTGACTATCAATGTCATAGGACAACTGTCCGATCTAATGTTGGGGCAAGTAATCTGTCCAAAATATTTCGACCCTAGGAGTCCTGTAGTTGATGTCCACATCAATGGCACCATAATCCCCCACACCTTGATCAATCTAGGGGCTGCCATTAATGTGATGACTAGGGACACTATGCTTAAACTCAACCTTCAGAGTTCCTTAAGGAAGACCTTAATAGTACTGCAGTTAGCAGACTGCTCCACCGTGACTCCTGAAGGGATTGTGGAAGATGTCCTAGTCTCTGTTGACTCTTGGGAGTACCCTATGGACTTCTTGGTCCTTCAGCCAAAGGCAAAACTCACTGGATACCCCCTCATTTTGGGAAGGCCTTGGTTAGCCATTGCGGATGCTTACATCAGTTGTCGAGCTAGAATCATGACCATCAAGAATGGGCCTATGTCCAAACAACTAGCCCTCTATCCTTCTGCCCAACCTCTGCTAGAACATGACTTACCACTCTGGTTGGAAGAGGGAGATGAAGATGAGGTCTACTCTACACCTTTGTGCATAGTAGAAGCCACCATGAGAGGCCCTCAAATCGAGGATGACTTGATTGAGAATTTCATTCAAAATCCACCTCCCGGTGCACTACCATTAGAGGAGTTGGTGGAAGATAATCAAGTCGGTGCTTTAATGGACCTCTTTGTGACTGATCCAACCTCTCCCAGAGTTAAGAGTGTGGAATTTGGCCCTGAAAGAGCCTTAAAGATTAGCTCCTCCTTATCTCCCTCCCAGGAGAAGGAGCTGTGTAGCTTATTGAACAATCATTTGGATGCTTTCGCTTGGAGCTATAAGGAGATGAAAGGAGTCCACCCTTCGGTTTGTACCCATCACATTTACATTAAGGAGGATTGTAAATCAGTCAGGCAGCCTTGGAGGAGAATGAATCGAGCCCTTAAAGACATCGTCAAAGAAGAATTGCAAAAATTGTTGGATGCAGGATTCATCTACCCCATCTCTGACAGTGAGTGGGTCTCACCTCTATTGCTTGTGCCCAAGAAAAACGGGAAGTGGAGAATCTGTGTAGATTACCGAGAACTTAACAAAGCCACCAAGAAGGACCATTTCCCTTTGCCTTTCATAGATCAAGTGTTGGATGGACTGGCAGGAAAGAAGTTCTTCTCTTTCCTAGATGGGTTCAGCAGGTATAATCAGATCCAAATCAGCCCGAAAGACCAAGATAAAACCACCTTCACTTGCCCATGGGGTACCTTTGCCTACCGGGTCCTTCCCTTTGGGTTATGCAATGCTCCTGCTACTTTCCAGAGAGCAGTATTTAGCATATTTGTTGAACTGGTTCACGATTCGGTGGAAATCTATATGGATGACTTTACTCCTTATGGGTCCAACTTCTAAGAAGCATTGACTAACCTGGGAAAAGTTTTAACCAAGAGAATTGAGATGAACCTGTCCCTCAGTCTCGAAAAATGTGAATTCTTGATGACTGAAGGCACTGTGCTAGGTCATACAATTTCTCAGCAAGGATTACAGGTGGATCCTAACAAGATCGCTATCATCCAAAAGGTTCCACCTCCTCAAAAGGTCAGAGATGTTCGGAGTTTTCTAGGCTTGGCAGGATATTATAGAAGATTCATTAAATATTTCAGTAAGATAGCCTCGCCATTGTTTGGCCTCTTAGGGAAATATGTTGAGTTTAAATGGACTGACAACTGTTAAGGGGCTCTGGATGAGTTGAAAGATAAGCTAGTGTCCACCCCGATCTTGAGAGGTCCAAATTGGGCCCTACCTTTCCACATCCACACTGATGCCTTGAACAAAGCCATAGGGGCAGCCTTAGGACAAGTTGAGGAGAAACTACCATATGCCATATACTTTGTTAGCAAAAACCTGTCCAAGGTAGAGATGAACTATATTGTAACCGAAAAAAAATTCCTGGCTGTAGTCCATTCCCTGAACAAGTTCAGACACTACATCACTGGTTATCAAACATTCGTACACACTGATCATGCTGCGATTAGATATTTAATGAATAAGCCTGATGTAAATGCTCATATCATTAGATGGTTACTTTTGTTGCAGCAATTTGATTTGCCTATTGTCGACAAGCCAGGTAAGGAAAATGTTGTTGCTGACTTCCTGTCTAGATTGGATTTGCCTATAGGTGAAGAAGGGACAGTGGGTGACCAGATGCCAGATGAACACTTGTTTGCTATCTCAGTACTCTCTCCATGGTTTGTTGATATAGCAAATTACTTGGTCTCAGCACAGTTCCCTCCGCATCTATCCTCAAAGGAGAAGAGCAGAATTGTGAGGAAGAGTGCCCCATTCACGTGGATCAGGGGCAACCTATTTAAACTTGGCCCAGATTAGATCTTGAGGCGTTGTGTTAGGGAGGAGGAAGTCTTTGAAATCCTCCTAACCTGTCACGATGGGCCCTGTGTAGGCCACTTTGCAGCAAAAAGGACTACCTTCAAAATTCTACAGGTAGGCTATTATTGGCCTACTCTTCATCAAGATGTCAGAAGATACATCAGCCAGTGCGACCGATGTCAGAGGATGGGGAAACCAACTCCAAGGGATGAAATGCCCCTCCAACCTCAAGTGACCTTCGATCCATTTGAGAAGTGGGGCATGGATTTTGTGGGTCCTATCAACCCTCCTTCAAAGCAAAGGTCTTACATCATTGTGTGCACCCACTACCTGACAAAGTGGGCAAAAACAAAGGCAATCAAGGCAGCGACAGAAGAAAAAGTGGTTGAGTTTTTAAGGGAAAATATCTTCTACAAGTCTGGCTACCCAAGAGAGTTGGTCACCGATCAAGGAAGCCAGTTCACCTCTAACTTGATTGAAGACTTTTCCGCTCATCACAAGATCAAGCACAGAACTTCCACTCTATATCATCCACAAGAAAATGGGCAGGTGGAAGTCACTAATAGAGCATTGGAAGAGATTTTGACTAAGGTGGTGAGTAGCAGCAGAAAGGATTGGGCAGATCGCCTAGTTGAGGCCACCTGGGCCTACAACACCACTTGGAAAACTACAACAAGTTTCACACCTTATGAGCTGGTCTACGGGAAGAAAGCTTTGCTATCCATAGAGTTTAATGAAGTGTAAAAACTTCTGATACGCATAATTATGTGTATAAATATTGTATTAAAAAGAAAAAAATAGATATATGATTGTTTACAATGGGTTGCCTGGCTTATATACCGCCATGGGCACCCTTTGGGAAAGGGCATGATCTTATGATCGTGCCCTTTCATCTAATTAAAATTAAAATTAAATAATAACCTAAAATTAACTAATTTTTTACATAACATTGCCTTCCTCTCAAAAGAATGCTTTGTCCTCAAAGCATACGTAACGACGGCTATTGTTGACAAAATGCTTCATTCTCCAAAGAAGCATCTTTTTCGGGTAAGCCTTTCCACTTGATCAGATATTCCAAGATGATCAAGGTTCCACACTTTAAAAGATCTTGAATTACTCTCTCAATTTCCGGTTTTTGGTGATGTGGATATCGGTATGGCTTTTTCATAGGTCGGTCTTGAAATACTTTTTCATGCTTCTGAATTAGATCTTGAATCTCTAGTGACTCTTCTCTGGTCATATTTGCCAGCTAAATTATTTTCCCTCTTTTTTTTTTTCTTTTTTTATTATCTAAAATAAATTTTATACATAAACTTTTAATTAATTAAAATAATTTAATTAATTAAATAATTTTATTATATAAATTTTAATTAATTAAAATATTAATTAATTCAAATTAATATAATTTATATAATATATAATAAATTTAATGTATAATATGTTTATATATAATTATGATATTTTACGTTATATATATAAATAAATGTTATATATATATATTATATATATATATATTTATATATATAACTATATTTAGATTATATATATAATAATATATATATATATATTATATATATATGATATATGATATATTATGTACATATAATAATATAATTATATTATATATATCGTGAGCGGAACAGTCTGGGCTGAACGGTTTTGCTGAAAGGTCCACCTCCGACAGTCACGTGTATATTAAATAATATATATATATATTAATATATATTATTATATATTTGATTGTTAATGAGTTTATAACCAAAGGGTACGACGAACAACTGGACGGTCAATGATACAATATGGTAGTTGATTGGCGTGATGCTTGGCAGAAAAAGCATACGGGGTAAACGCTAGACCTGTCAAGACTATCGGGTGATGCTTGGCAGAAAAAGCATATGGGGGTAAACGCTAGACTTATCAAGTCTATCGGGTGGTAGTTGGACGCTGCGGTTGGAGGATCGTGGGTCACGGTGCAGTGTGGTTGAGCGCTTTATGCAGGGTACGAATCTCCACAGGTGGCTGAGCTATCTCCAAAGTCTGAGCTTCTTAAGCTAATACATAAATATGTATGTTATGAATCCGCACAGTTCTAGGTGTAATCGTCGAGAACCAAACCAAACAAAAATAACTTCAACGCTTTCAAAGTAGGTTTAATGAATGCTTCAAATCGAACCACTTGTGTTCAAAAGGGAGGACTCCAAGCTTCAGGCACAAGTACAAACTTATATATCTAAGAATCACTGTGTTACTTCTCCAAAAAAACTTTTTCAAGTGTCACAGGGTCTTCCAACAATTTCGTATTCAATGTGTGCACAAGTTTTAGTGCAGGTCTAGTCTTTATATATACCACAGAAACAAGGTTAGGTTCTATCCATAGATCTGCTAATTGATTGATCACGAGTCTGTATACAAATGAAATTACCAAAGGTCGAAGTGTTTTGCACTGGTCATAGGTCCGAGCCAAGACTAATGAATGTTCTTTACAGGTCTGAGCCAAAAAAGATGACTGTTCTTTGAAACTGAACTTCTGAGCCTTTGTAGTGGTAGCTGTCCGAACCAAGAGCAGCGTAGAGCGGGGGTGGGCAGTGTTAGGTGGACTTGGAGTATGGACAGGGGGTCAAGCAGCAAACAGAGACATAAGCGGTGGTGTATGGGAGGTCTATCGTATAACGCCGACAGAAACTTGCAAACTGGGTACGGTCAGAGTGGTAGTGGAGGGCAACGGTAACTGTGTGACTCGTCGACGGGCAACGTAGTGGCTGCGTGTGGATTCCTTGTGCCATGAGTCTGGATGAGCAGCCATGGCGGAGGTGGTGGAATAACACAAAATTCTGTGTATGTGTATTTGCGAGATGAGAATCGACCGCTCTGATACCAGATGAAGTGTAAAAACTTCTGATACGCAGAATTATGTGTATAAATATTGTATTAAAAAGAAAAAAATAGATAGATGATTGTTTACAATGGGTTGCCTGGCTTATATACCGCCATGGGCACCCTTTGGGAAAGGTCATGATCTTATGATCGTGCCCTTTCGTCTAATTAAAATTAAAATTAAATAATAACCTAAAATTAACTAATTTTTTACATAACATTCAAGTACAACACGTTGAGGGTGGCAGCTCAGCTGGACCTAGATCTCAGTCATGCTCAACGTGAAAGATTACTACAGCTGAATGGATTAGATGAATAGAGAATGCAGGCCCTCCTCCACTCAGAAGTAGTTCAACTCCAGAGGAAGATATGGCATGACCGGCACCTTAATGAAAAGAAATTCCAGCCAGGAGATTGGGCACAGCTGTATGACTCAAGATACAAGGATTTAAAAGGGAAGCTAAGGACAAGATGGTTAGGACCATATACAGTGGAGAAATGCAATGAAAATGGTTTAGTCCTTATCAGAACCATTGATGAAGAAGCCATCCCCATGCTTGTCAATGGGCATTGATTGAAAATCTACAGGAAACCCCTTTCGAGGTAGGAGTTCATTGAAACTTTGGACAAATCAGTACTGGTAGTGGAGCAGAGCCCTGCCTCTATTCCACGCACACCTTGATCATCATCAAAAAAAAAAAATAGGAATAAAAAGATCCTTGGGTGAAAACCTCTTTGAGGTGCCCATGGCAGACAATGAGGATAAAAACCTCATGGAGGTGCCCCAACTGTCTATAGAAAAATAAGAAAATGGAATGAAAAGATCCTTGGGTGAAAACCTCTTCGAGGCACCCAGGGCAGATAGCGAGGGTGGAAACCTCATGGAGGAACCCCAGCTGTCTCTCTCAAAAAAAAAAAACTGAAAGAGAAAAAAAAAAAGAAAAAAAAAAGAAAAAAAAAGAGAAAAAACAGGCCTAATCTCTGCGAAATAATTGCAGGTTGCAGGGAATACATTGCAGGTAAGGAGGGTCACATAAAACGAGAATAGGGGTTCGTACTAGGCTCCGAGAAATCCCTTCAGACATTCCCTCCATGGCCACTCGCCTTTCCTAGGATTTGATCACATTCGGCTCGAGATTCCACCTTCTACAGGAAGGTCTAGGCTTTCTACAGGAAGTTCTGTATTTCTACAGGAAACATCGTGTAGGACCTTCGGGCAAGCCAAATTCGATTTTGGAAGGGAATCTGATGGTTGGAATCAGTTTGTTAGGTCTGCAGCTACCCCTCTATTCAACCCATCACCATATGGCACCCTGTTCCATCTCTTGACACCTATGTCACCCACTTGGTTATGTGTCCCTGCACATTCATACAAGAAACCATGTTTTCCTCAGAATGACAGCAAAAATTTTTAAGTGACAAGTCCAACAACAAAGTCTCACACACTCTACCTGTCCAAGCTCCATCTAGAATCTTCATCAACGCATCCGGTCCTCGTCCGCAATATGGCCCTACTCGTTTACCCTGCATCCCAGGAGGAGAAGCAGCTACAGGACAACCTACAGGAATCCTATAGCAGCGGATCCCTTTGGAACACATACTCTGGAGGCAGGGACAGTTGAAATCAACACAGGGAACATGCAAAAGGCTCTTCTCGGACGTGAGAACATCCTTGGCAGCCGAAATCAAACAACATGCAGCATTTACAACTGAAGGATTGGGTTCCAAAATCGTGTATACCGCATAAACAAATGAAAGAATGAGTTCTAGCACTCGTGCACGAGGCGGCAACAAGCGAGGCAGTGGTTCTGAGACCCGAAGTCTGCATAGCGCATCCACGGCCACATAGGTAAGTGTCTAAACTCATTCGTTAATTGCATAAACTATATTTCAGAAACTACATGTTTGTGAAAATGGATCGGATTGAACGAGGATCGGGGGCTAGTCAAACTAGCCACCCTTAGCCAGTTACATGGCTTCGTGGGATCCGAACAAGCTCAATTACGTTCAAAATCACCAACGAGCCATGCAGCCAACACGTGTGGAGTGTCCAGTTGGGGAAAATCGGCGGGACTGGTAGTGGTGGCGGCGGTTAATGTCAGAGGGGAGTTAATGGCAGCCAGGGACACGCAGAGAAATGATGGTCGTGACATTGGATAACGGTTCGGTCTAGCCACCTCACCCCCTCGCCGTGAATTGCCCATAGTTCAAAAATGTTTGGCTGAAGACTCGCACCACCCACTGTTCATTTGCGCTTGCAACGTCCTTGGCCGAAGTACTCGTCCTCCGCCTCCACAATCTGTTAACCCATCATCCTCCACCGAGCTTTTCGGCCTGTTTCAAAATTCTCCCATGTACCGAGCTCGTTCAGAGGTGCAGTGACATCCTGTAGAAGCCAACAAGAGTTCTACACAAAGAAGTTCTACAGGAAGTACGACATAGCCTTCCAGAGAAGAGAAGCTTGGACTTTTCTGCGTCGAATTTGCAGTTCCGAGAGAGGTAGGCTCGAAAACACTCTTTCATGCATGGTATGTTTCGGAAAAAGTGGTGAATTGAACTGTCTTGAATTGGAGGGTTAAAGAGAAGTCTCCCTGTGAGTCGAAAATAGAGTTTGCCTGTGTGTTGCACGGAATTTCTCAGTCAGTTCTGCTCCACGGTTCCTGTTAAAAATTCTTCCTGTAGAAAAGATAAATCACTATGAGGGCTAACCTGTGTATGAAGAATTTGAACTTACATGGTTGTATGTATGATGAGGATGAAAATTGAGCTCTGTGCCCTGTCTGTGGAAACCTAATCCTTCCTGTTATACACGGGCAGCAGAGTTTTGGGCAACAAAAGCATTAGAACCAAGGAATTGGTGCAAATTAAAAATTAAACACCTGAGAGATCCTTTCTTGAAGTTCAAAGGAGGAAACCATAAATAGCATTCCTTTTCTGCTCAGAGCATTAAAACGGAGCACTCTCACCATGCGAGGGGGGTTTATCAGGAAGGAACCCTTGGATTCTAGTAAAATTGCGTGAACATCCTGAGGTGGTGAACCTCTTCACCCGTGCCAACTGGATGACCTTTTGTGACAAAATTCAGGGTCATGACGATGACATAACGAAGGAATTCTTAATGTCCCTGCAACCTAAATCAAAGACACAAGCCACAGTGAACTTCAGAGGGTTGACCCTACAGCTTACCCCTGAACTCATTAGTCGAGTTACTGGTCTACCATTAGGGATACCCTGGAGCAAAGAGGAGAGGGCATTGGGCCAAAAAGCCAAGAAAGAATTCTTCCTACCCGAGGAACAATTTGCAGAAGACAAGAACAGGGTCCGGAGAGCCAGCGTACATCCTCTTTGGAGCGAAGTCAGTCTCCAAATCATGAAATCAATTACCTTTGAGGGGCGGTTCAGTATTGTCTACGGCTATCATTTCCGGTTGCTGAGTGAACTAAGACATGGGTTGGATTTACCTCCAGAACAGAATTTTAGCATCCCCTATTTTCTTCTGCAATCATTAATTGAATGTGGCACAAAATTGAAGGAAGGGACACCGGATTAGTTAGCCCATCATGGGCTCATCAAGCTTTTAGTAGAAGATGCCCTCCACACCTACATTGTTCCCCTCTCCTGGGATATTTTCCGCAACATGTCCAGTGATGACGATATTCAAATTCTGGTCGAGGAACTCACCTCATCCAGCAGTGAAGAAAGGGAACACACTAAGGCAGGAGAGAAAGCCAGTGGTAAAGAAACACAGGACAGACCACCACAGAAAGAACAGAAAGAGAAACGAGGAAAAGGCCAAGTTGCTGAGCATAAAACTATGGGAGGATCAATGGCACAAATTCCCAGGGAAAAATGATTGCAGAGTAGAGAAGAGAGGACTGAAAAATCCCAAACAAAGGAGGGCACAACCACGTCCACCACACAGAAATTAAAAGGAAAGACACATCCAACCAAGAATACTGAAACAGTCGAAACAGTTTCTACAGGAAGCATGAAAACAATTTCTACAGGAAGCATGAAAACAATCGACACAAGACTTTCTACAGGAAGTATGGAAACAGAGCAACAAAAGGAGAAATCACTTGAGATTTTGGCCAGGGAGGCAACAGCTGTGCTGGCTGCCTTAAGCACATCTCCAAAACAAAAGGGGAAGCGGAAAAGGGAGCCTTCCATGTATTTTAAGGCAAGAAGGAGCACGCGGATAAAAGCTGGCAGACCCCAGCCACAGTCAAAAGAGCCAATTACGATTAAGGACACCACAACTAAACAAAAGGAAAGGTCTCCTCCAAAGACATCCATCACCAATGAATGGGGAAGCCCGAAAACATCCACCTGGAGAGAAAGGATTAAAATGATGGACACAAAGACCTCTCTACAGGATGCTAAGACAGTTCTACAGGAAACATTGGCTAGACTAAAGGAGATCAAGGAATTGGAAGAAAAGGTAGCTAAATCATCCCAGGAGGAAGAGAAGACTGAAAACATTGTGGAACCTAGCCTCCATCCCAGCTTGGGCTCCTACTATAACCTGTTAGAGGCTGGAAAGATAATTCCCCAAAAATTCGCAGTGCCACTCTTCTTTACAATAGAAGAAGAGAGAGTGAGGACCTACACTGAAGATCACCAAGTCCAAGGGTGTGGCAGATATAGGTCCCTTGGAAGAACAACTCAAAGATGCAAGAAAGGAATTGGCTATGGTACAACATGTAGAAAGCAGCCAGTGGGCCAAGCTACAGGAAGAAAATGAGCTGCTTAAACAACAGCTACAGTTACAGGGACACTATAAGGAAGACAAGCCCCCCACCTTGGGAGAACAATGGCAATAGGAGGAGCCCACGACAAACAAGGAAACCTCTGATGAACAACAGAGGAGAGATGGGTTGCAGGCTGAAATTGAGGCACTAACTAGACAGCTACAGGAGAAGGAATTGCAAGTAGCACAGGAGATACAGTCTCTCAGGCAACAGGTACAAGAGAAGGAGGCCCAACTGGCCTACATGGCCAGTTAGGCAGTGGAGGCAATGCAGTGTAGGCAAGATGCCAAATCATATGCCTTATACCTTAAGGATTAGTGGTTGCAGTTCTAGATTAACACCTTAGCCCAAAGGGGCACCACTCTGTTTCAAAACTACCATTAATTCATGGATTTATGTGACAGTAGCTCATTAGAGGACAAGGCCAAATTATCAGAGTTTTACCTACACAACTTGGCTCTTCCCAACCTGAATTTGTGGGATCCCAATGCTGCGGTAGGAGATGTGCAATTGATGGCCATGGCCTCTTGGCTAAATCATGAAGAAAAGAGAGCAGCAGAGGTCCGAAATGTTATGGATAGGGAACTAAAGGAGCCACTAATGATCAGAGCAGAGCCGGAGGATCCCTCAGCACTAATATATGCCCACTAGCACTTGGCCAATGATGCTCAGGCCCTACCAGATTACATTGAATGACAAGCTGAAGCCATAGCCCATTTCGAGGACATGGAGAGACTGTTGGGGGGTAACTGTGTTCATGCTTGTTCCCGGAGGTGGAATACACTGTCCCACAGCCTAAAAATAAGAGAATACCATTCCCTATCAAGGATGAGGGAGGCCTTGGCGAGAGTAGCCCTCTACAAACAATCCATGTAGAAGCTTCAGGCCAACTGGATTGGCCTCAAGTTCAGTCCTCCCTTGCTTTTGGGGCTGCTAGAGGGTGTCAAAGAAGAGGAGGAACACAGGCAGTGGGAAGAAGTGGAAAGAAAAGCAGGATTTCATGACCGTGAAAAAGATATCACATCGGAGGCCTAGGATGTGAGGGAGGGGGTCAAGGCAATCAAGGATGATGAGCTGGATTAGTTGCTCAGAGGATGAGCAACCCAATCAGCAGGGGGTGATGATGAGCCCCGGAATTGGGTAACTTATTGGGCTCATTTTGCCTAATTATTCTTCGTCAATCTACCATTTTTCATAGTTTATGCATGTTTTTTGAGTATATTTATGTTAGTTGAACGAATGAGGATAGTCACTTGACCAAGAAGGCTAACATGTTGTTAATGCAGATTTTTGGACAAATTTTGGACCAAGGCCAAGCAATTATGAGCCAGATGACAACCAAGCATGAAGGAACAAGGGTGAGGATTCATAGGAAGGGTGTCTCCTACATTAAAAGGCCCTTCCTCGAAATCTCCACCCTCAGGTCGGAGTTTAGCAGGCCACCGAAAACGATTCCCAAGGGCAGCTGAGCAGTGTTGTGTAAAGTGGCTGATCACTGGCAGTTTGAGCAGCGAAGCCCCTTGAGTTAAGGAGGGTTGTTGGAGACCCTCGTAGTGCATAAATAGGAAGGCTTTCAGCCTTCGTAGGTTAGTTTTTGGACTATTGTATTTTGCACTATAGTGTTGTTATTTTCTTAGATCATTTTGTAGCTGTTGCTGTATAACTTTCTTGTGACATGGTTATTTTTGAGTAATGGAAGGCAGATTTATTTGGCATTAGTTCTGAGTTTTTCTTAGGAGCTTGTAGCTCTTGGGGTTGGGCCCAACCCAAGTGCCAAGGCTTCCTTTGTGTACTGTTATTTGCTTTTTATGTCTTTGCAAAATAATTTCTGTTAAGTAGATTAGAATCTTGCTTAGTTACCTAGATCATAGTTGATGATTAAGAAGGATTTTCACGTTCATATTGATTTGATAGGTTTATAACAGGGAAGATATTCAGAAAAAGGCTATCAAGCACCTCGGATCTCACCTCTCCCTCAGTGGGATCATGAGCTGGGACCAAGGTGACCTTGCTACCACCAAAAACATTGTCTTTGCTTCACCATGCAATTAATAGTGTTAGATTCTCATTTGCCGAAGTTGATATCAGTTGTGGTTGCATGCTTAGGTTCATGATTGTTTAGTTGCATAGTTACTTCACATGATTTTGTTGCAAATAGACTTCTGTTCATTTTCTTTGTTGTTATCTAGGTCAGATTAGGTTAAAGTAGCTAGGTCCTTGATTTTCCAAGTCTTTGGTTTTTCAGTTTGATAAATAACTTGCAGAGCACCTGTAATACTTCTCCATCTACCCACACTCCATCAATCCTACCTGCTCCATCCTCCAATCTGTATTCTTGCCTTACATTTTCCACATTCGCTCGCTTTGCCCTAAATTCCCATCTTTTTGTGCAACATTGCTCTACCCCTCCTTGAACAAATCCAACCATCCTCGCCACTCCTCAGCTCCATCCACCAAGTCCTAGACCTCCTCACACCCTTATCTCACCTCCATACCCACTCCTTCACCTTTCTTCCTCCATCCATCCTCCAAAATCCCCTTTCTGAACATGTTGTAGAAAATTACAGAACATCCTGTAGAAATTCCAGAACATCCTGTAGAACCCCTGCAGACTTCTTGTATAAGCTCACGAAAGCGGTTTCTTGATAGCCAAACTCTGTGAAACTCTTTGGAAGGGTGCTAGGGACCCCTTAGGCCCTCTCCAAACCTTCCCAACCTCTTGCAAGCATTTCCTCTTGCCAATCCACTTCTGCATAGTCAGAAATAGTGAAAAGCACATGCATGATAATTTTGACAACTTATTCAAAAATACAAAAAGATGTTTTCTTCAGATTTTACTATAGAAGTAGCTTAGACACATGCATTCTACCTTCCTAGAATTCAATGGCATCTCTTCAAGTAGCTTGCATCCTCTTTCTTGCATCAGTAGGGCTAGCTGGTAAAATTAGGGTTTGCTAGGGTTTGCATTTCCTTTCAGCTTCTCAGTTTCTTTTCGCAAGTAGATTAGCTTCCTTTGAGTTAGCTTCCATCCTTAGTTAAAAGATTCTTTCACAGAGCTCATAGAAGTTGGCTTAAAGCTCCTAGCAGACTTGTGCTAGTGACCAAGTGACGAGGCTGTGACAGAGCTAGTACTTGTGCATACAACACCGTCGCTTCCAAGTTTGTTACGAACTACCGGGTTGATAAAAGTAAAGAAGGGAGTCCCAGGAGTTGCAGCATTATTGCTGCAATACTGGAGCCCACCAATTTTGTGCACTTTTGTTTTCACGAGTGTCATTTTCATGTTTTTAACTGTCACTTTTTATTGGTTTCACTTTAATTAGTGTCATTCTCATGATATCTTCACTTTGGCATGTGTCGCTCCCACCGTCGTTCGTGTATCGCAAGTTTCATTCACACTTTTCTTTCCATATCACATGTGTCTTCTTCTAGCATGGGAAGTGTTTCTCATCGCATAAAGTCAAGTTTTGGTTTATCTCATGGGTTAATCTTTGTGATAATGAGTTTTTCTTATCTTGTAAACATGTATCGCACTCATTCCCAATGTTTTAAGCAATGTTGTACAAGTGTCATCACTGTCCTCACAAAGTGTATCTTTAGTGTCAAACTTGGTAGGATCTGTCACAAAGTTGTTGCATTGAGGAAGGTGTGATGTACATATGTTCTGAGTGTTCCTTTTCATATTGTCAAGTGACCTAAGTGTGTGATTATGCTCAAATTATCACTTTTACTCATTTTAATCTCAATGATCCAACACTTAGTCTAATTGGGAAAACTCCCCAACTGGGCCACTCAGTCTCATTCTGCCCAGCCTAAACTATGCACTGCACAGTATCAGTCCTCAAGAAACACCCTTGTCCCTCAGCACTGTGCAATGCATAGCCTTTGTCTTCAAGAACTATGCACTACGCAATCTCAGTGCTTAAGCCTAACCCATAAACTCGAGAACTATACAATCTTTCTCTCCAACCCAGTCTGAACTACACATTACACAGTCTCAGTCCTCAAGCCTAAGCCTTGAGCTCTTAAACTATGCAATTTCACAATAACTTGGTCTCTCTTCCTCCCAAAACTGCACAGTCAAAAAACTCAAGGCTCAAGCCTCCAACCTGAGCCCTTGAGTCCCTCAACTATGTAATCCCCCTGCTTAGGCCTCCCTCAATTATGCATTGTGTAGTCTCAAGGCTCAAGCCTCCATCCTTAATCTTTGAGTCCCTAAAATATGCAATTCCTTGGCCTCTGTTCTTCTAGAACTGTGTTGTGGGAATGTTCAAGCATCAAGCCCCTGCCTTGAGATCTTAACTCCCTCAATTTCACAATCTCTTGAACCTAACCATTCTGAATTGCGCATTGCGTAGTCTCAAGCCTCAGTCCCAAACCTTGGCCTCTATAACTGTGCAATCCCCTTTGTTAGCCACTCAACTAGTCACCAGTTCCATTCCTAACAGGTGAGTTCATGAAATATGTTAGGTTAGAGGGTTTTTAGACTGATGTTGCCTTGTCATGAATGGTTTTCAATTTTAGGTACTATGTCTTATCATGACATGATGATTATGGAGGAAAAGGGGAGGAGGACCATACTAGGATACACATATGGAGCTAAAGAGATAAGATGATCATCAAGTGAGAATACCAAGGAACACAAGATTACAATAGAAGATCAAATATCAGTACCACATGAAGGCTCCATCTGGCTCACAACTCTTTGGAGGACAGATATGAAGAACAAAGCATGTCTCTCATGAAGATGAAGCATTTCACATCTCTTATTAAAGATAAATAAGCATCAAAGAGTGGCTTGACATTGCTATGTCATCAATATCATGTCATGTCATCAGTCATCATATGGCACATCATTTGTGGATTATGTAAATTATATATTGGAAAATTTAATGTATAGTGGAGGTACAAGAGTCATCCATGTAATGTGAAAAGTCATGTGGTAGTCAAAAGTTCTTAGAGAAGTCAAACAATCATGAGGGTAGTCCAGAGTTACATGGGAGGTGAATGATCATCCCATTTGTTATATATACACCCTCATTGTACACACAAATGTATTTTTCACCTTAGCTCCTCCTACTAGGCATTAGAGAGGAAGATAATTATTTTGGAGGAGTGACTGCTCTAATACCCCACTATTGGAGCTAGTGGTGTTCGATGTCTTGATGTATCTTGGAACTTTTACTTAATTTAGAAGTTTTTTGTGCTGACACACTTTCATGCATATGCCATGAATATGGTAAGACTGTTCTTTGAATATTTGTGATGTATGTTGTGCCTCGTATGTACTAAGGAAATTAAACTATTTCTATGGCTTTGGTACTTATCATGTTAAAAGTGTGTTGCATTTGCTTTAACAATCATTTCTTCGTTGTGAACTTTTTCATTGGTTGATCAGTGATTCATTCTTATATTTTTGCTCGTGTGCCTTTTCTAGATTAGTACTATTAATTGTCTTTAAAGGGCCCACTTTTCTCTCCCCTTTCGGTAGAAGGACCTTGATACTTTCCATAGCTAAACATTTCACAAGGCATACTCACTTGCTAATCCAAAGATACATGTCACTATTACTCTCTTGTGTTGGAATTTGTAGCAAAGGAAAATCTACAACAATACATGGCAGACAGGCCGATACTGCGGATGGGGCTCTATTGACGGTGTTGGACCCGCCAACATGTAAGGGGATCTCTCCGGTAAGAAGTCCCAATTAGACCTCAGACCGTTTAGCGTAAGAGTCCCAACAGTGAGTCATATGGTAATGCCTTGATCATGATTTCGCACAGAGGCAAGTAAGATAAATTTGTTGGTAGGAAGGGTGTGACAACTTTAGTGAGTCAAGGAAGGTTCATGAGAGGTTTTAACACAAGTGGGTTGAGATGAGTGTGCCCCTTGGCAACCTGTAATAGTACTCGGATGGGAAGGGAACACACAAGCGAAGATGCATCACAAGCTGGAAAGCAAGTTAGCTGGAAATCCAAAGTGATGGTTAAATCAACAACACATTTCAGGAGATTCATACATACTCATACATAATAGTCCATACATCCATGTGTAAGAAAGAAAATACATATCCCATTTAGAGTAAAAAAGATAGCTGGAATAGAATACAACATATGCATGAAATGTGTTGGCTCTTATTATATAAACAAGTGTAATTTCTAGTCATAAAATACATCCATGTCCAACCACTAGTTCCAATAGTGAAATGTTACAGCCACATCTGCCTGCTCCTCCAAATAGATGTACTAGCTCAGTGCAGTGGAGAAGCCAAGGCGCGTTACAATATTGTCCAAGCTCTCTCCAAGATAGTCTTATCGGAAGCTTGGCTGACCAAAAGCCAATACAATGAGTTATGAGGGACTACTTATAGCAAAGGGTGGGGTGACCCTTGACATTCCCCTTTTTCATAGTTCAACTACCCTCATGACTCTTCATCTACTCTATGATTGTTACATATGACTATCAACACTTGACTTACACTTGACAAGACATACATTACAATGCACATGTACTCATGTGAGACAACATGGCTTGAACAAGCCAAGCAAGACATCACTGACACTTGGTCCATTGTGATGAGACCAACTCTTTCACATACTTGTGATGGTGAAGGTGGTGAGCTGATACCAAGCTTGGTCGTTCGTGATGGTGTGCGTACACTCCATTGTGACCTCTTGTTGAAACGAACTCTTGCCTTCATTGCATCCGGGTGCATTGGTATGGTTCCTCCATCCAACTCGTCTGCTAGCATGTGCATGGTCTTTGGGTGTAGATGAACTGACAACCTACTGATGCATAGTTTCCGTGCAGATATTCCAGCGCGTGCTGGTGGTCATGCACATCAACTATCAACTACATGTTCAACTCTAGTCGGACTTGCTTCTTGTCTTCGCCTTGGTGAGTGTGCTGAATGGGTTGCATCACATGTGTGCGCACAATGACATGCATGTTGCTAAATCCCTTGCATGTGATCAACAACATTGCTCACCATGTCTGCTCTGTGCTAGATGTTGGGATAGATCTATAACTTGTACGGGCATAGTTTCATCCGTGAGTGCATCTTGCACCCCCTGTTGTTCATATTACTGCTACAACTCATTCGTCTATCTGTGCAGCTTCATGTTCTCCCTTGAGTTGCTACTTCAGCACATGCAACTCCTTCTTTGTTCCATTCTCTGTCCTCATGTGATCTTCATGTCATGTCGTCGCCTCATAGCCTGAGTATCCAAAGTTTCTTTCATCATTAGTGGATTTGCTTGAGCTCGCAAATTTGTTCCGCCTCTGTGATTTCAACAACCTTCCTCTTGCATTCGTTGCACTCAGTATGCTTCCTTTAGCTTTTGTTCATGATGGTGCTCGTTGTTGTATCTTGATGTCCTTGTCTATGAACAACTTGATGTCTTCGTGGGTAGGCAAGTTCATAGACACTTGATTAACTGCATCCCCAAGTGTGCTCTGAACAATGTCTTCATCTTTACTCTCTTGGAAACCATTATACTCGTACTGGTAAGAGGCAGATGAACACCTGAAATACATGGTGACATGGAAACACTCATGTAAAGAAGTCTATAAGTCGAAAACCCAAATGAACTTGAGAACTAACTTGCAACATACTTGTGTGACTGACCATGAAGGTTGCGCAGAGGTTGGGAGATTGACTATCAAGACTTTGCAAGGCATAGTTTGGGTTGCTAGGAGACTAATTGATATTTGGAACTGCGCAATGCAAAATCCAGTCTGGCTGTTGACTGCTAGAATTGTGCAATGCGCAATCTCAGCTGGCAATGGTTGCAGGCTCAGTGACTGCATTGCACAATTTCCTGGGATAACAGTCATTGTCCCTCAGAAATGCACAAAACAGTCTTGGAGGATAGTGCTTGGGCAAAAATGCACATTTCTGGAGAGGAAGATAGAGCTTTCCTTTCCTGGATTGCACAATGCTATCTCAACGAAGGCAGAGTCTGGGTTGAGGTTGCCCAGACTCGCTGATGGGAAACTAAATGTGAACGTGAGTGCAAATGCATGGTGATACTGAGTGTAAGCATAAATGAACGATCATGCATGCAAACGGTGAATGACAGATTCAGAAAACATAACAACATGCATGTGGGTGAGGCGAGTCGCCGAATCGGCGACCGTTCGTGAAAAACAGTTTCATGCATGCGACAACAGTGAGATAGCAACGAAAACTGAAACAGTGGTAGTACAAACTAATGTGTATCAAAATGATAGCAAGCGCTCATTGAAATCAAGAAGATAGAATTCATACAAAGTGAAACACAAAAGGCACTAGAAATGCAACACAAGACATGGGAAGCGGGCTTACCTGAAAACAACTGAGTTGAATGTGCCAACAACTCATAGATGTGATGTGGGATGTCAGAGATGCAAGGTGGATGTGAGGAATGAGCTCTAAAGCATTCGGTTGATGAGTTTTGATAACATCGAGGTTGTGATGCGCATGCCACAAATCTAGGGAAAGCGACACTTGGTGGGAGGTTTCTGAAATTATCCTTGCATGTAACCTCCAACTGCCAAAAATAGATCCCTGAAACAAGGGATGACTTTGCATGTTTCCTTGGGATAAGCAACCCATGCATGCAAGTTTGTTTTGCTCGGTCCCAGAGGGAACCGGTCAACTCAGCTGCACATGCAAGAGGCTACTCATCTGCTGGGAGAAAATGTGCATTTTTGGTTGGGAGTTGGGCTCGCTGCCCAAGAGATTTGTGCAATTTATGGGTAGAGCAGCTGATTGTTGTCCAAATTTGTGCAAATTCTAGGTTGAGTAGCCCTGCTAGGGAGAATTACGTAATTTTCACTTTGAGGGTTGATTGCCAGAATTGCGCAATTCTACAACCCAACAGGCTGCCAGTCATGATTGCGCAATTTCTAGAGGTAAGGTTGGTTGCCCTCTAGAATTGCGCAATTTCTTGGGGGAGATACTCAGCCTACAGCTGAACCAAGTCTGGGTGATTAGCTTATGAGGAGAATGCATCGAGTTGTGATCAACAGGCTGCCTTTGTGCAAGAAAAACACTGAAGCTTGTGAACTTGACGAAGCAAGACAAGTTGTTGTGAAGGTTGGAAGGGAGGCTCCAAAACGAAGCTAAGGAAAAATTGTGGAGGGTGGTTGTATTTGCTACAATACTTGGCAACACACTGGTAGAACTTTAGATCTCTGAATGGATCTTGTTCGTGAAAAGCAAGTCTAACACCTCCAGAAGTATTGTTCAAATCTGAGCTTCTCTTGGTTTCCACACTAGCTTGATTGTAAGATGTAGCATCTACCAAATTCTTGGTCGATTGACACACATTCCAAGCCAAGGAAACATAGCGTTTTCGATTGGGGTTGAGGGGTATAATGGTGGAAAATCAATATAGTTGTTAGAGTCTTAGTTTCATCTTTGGTGTTGCTCCGCTTCCAGCAGGCCTGGATAGTACCCTGACAGAGTCACATAGGAACACAAGCATGGCTCCGCTGCCAGTGAGCCTGGTCAGTACCTTGGCAGAGTTACTTGCATCACCTCTCTGCACAGGAAGCCTTTCTCTTCTTTCACCTTATCCATTTTCATTTTTTCAAACTTTTTCCACTTTTTCATTTTTTCATTTTTCATCTTTGTAACCGTGAATAACACTTATTTACTCCAAAGGTAGAAGAGGGATCCCAACTTATTAAGAGCAGAAGAGGTTGTTCCTGCAGAGAAGTAATTTATTATACCTTTTGACTTGCTTGTTAAGGTTTTCCCCTTCACCTTGCTCTACTTGATTGAGTTGACAAGGATTAACCAAAAAAAACCAAGTAGAGTAGGTGATACTAGTTAGTGCGCAAGCGTTTTGTTTTCACCAAGGTTCACTTCGAACAATATATATTTTCCTTTGATGTATCATGGACTAAAAGTAACAAGTTCTTCATAGAGGGGCAGGATCACATATAACCAAGTAGTGACAAAAACACAAGGCCTCTTGTAATTTACCCATCTTGCTTCAAGAGTCATACATGGTTTCATGCAAAACTATCCTACGAAACGAAACAAGCGAACTAAAAACAAAGCAAAGCAAGAGCAGAAGAGAAAGAAAAAGCAAAGTAAGTAAGAAAGCAAGCAAGCAGACAAAAAAACAAACAAAGCAAGTAAGCAAACAAGCATGCAAGCAAACAACTCAAAAGCAAACACTACTCCTACTCCTACTCCTAAGCTAACAGTGCATGGCTCATCTCACGTGAAGTGATACTTCCCATGCAGCGACTGACACATTGGTTAACCCATGTTGGTGAAGGTATGGTTCATGAACAAGACAATTGTGCGAACCAGCAAACAAGAAAGATGTAACACAGCAAACAAGAAAGATGTAACAGTGAAGACAAACACAGTTCGAGCTTACAAGCGACCACAAAACAGAGATGAGTAAAAGCGCATGACATGCACTTTGTGGAGCTATCGTGGTGTTGTGCTACACTGCATGCAGATGTTGAGTGTGTGCATTCTCTTGGTTGTGATATGCAAGCAAGTGTGAGAAAGGTAGACCACTTGTGTTTTGCATGTGTGCTTGCTGTGTAAGATTCCTCCAACACACGAGCGATGAAATCATGTAGTTTGAGTGAAGGATGTGAAATTTGGGTGTTTGGTTGATCTTCTATGCAAAGAAGAGAGTGATGAGGAGCCTTAAGTGTTTCAACAATTTTCTAACTAGAGTGAAACCAACCTTAGGACAGTGAGGGCCTGACATAACCATCAGCTCGGGCTGAAGTGCCTCGATAGTCTAGGGGGTTTTGACTTCTTTAACAGATAGATCATCGTAGGCCAGTGTATTAGACAGATTAACAATGATTGAATCAACATCGTCATCGAATGAGGAAGTGAATAGATCACAAAAACCAAGATCAAAAAATTTGAGATGTTCGTCAACATCCTCATGATTTGTTGAATCAGGCAAAGGGGTAAATGGGAAGAAAAGATGCTCACCCTCTATGTTTTCAATAAAGATAGATGATAGATTGGATGGATTTCCCGAGGAGGATGTGTCCTCTCCACATTGTAATGATAGACTAACATCCAACATGTCTTATGAATGATAAGAAGAAGAAGCATTCGGAAATGAGTTTTCATAGGGGAAATTAGCAGTAGCAGAATCACAAGAGATGTTAGGATGAAGTGGTTGAGGCGCGGAAATTAGCAGTAGTAGAATCACAAGAGATGTTAGGATGAAGTGGTTGAGGCACGACTGGAAGGGATTCATCCTTCACCGTGGGTTATTTTTTATATTTCCGTACACACTTATCACGAATTATGGTACGGGTTGGCTACATAACACCAACTCCGTCGACAACTTGATCCTCATTCACAACAGGTGAGGAGTCTGGAATGGAAGAACACAAGACAATACAATCAGAGGATCAACAAAACGTGAGGATGGAGGTCGAGGGAATGAATCCACATGAAAACCAATAGGCTTGCAAGCCAAATCTATGCAAATGTCAAGAAAAGGTGGGGTGGAAGGATGTGACAGTTCAACAAAGGTATGTGCATGATCTCCCACATCACTCCACGGTGGTGTATCTATTTGATGAGGTGAAGGTGGACAGTCACTTGTGACAACAACTGTGTCTGCATGTGATTGCGCAGTTCCATCACTGAAGTGTGCTGAGCAGGATTCAGATATGTGAAGAAGATACTCAAATCTTCCATCAATAAATTCCCAATCAATATCATCTTCCGGGAATCGGTATGCAAGAATACAAAAGTGTGTGTAAAATTGTTCAATGGATTCATCGGGTGCTTTTCGTAATTTCAGAATTTCTTTTTTGAGTGCTATATAGTTAAAGTGATTGAAAGCACAGTCTATCTCTACGACCAAATGAGCAAGAGAATGAATAGAGTTTTTAGGAAGCATGGCACACTAGTGAATTGGGTGCCCTCAAAGCATGTAGACGAAGTATGCGCAACTCATGTATTCTTAAAATAATCCATGTCTTTCGTATGAGCCTACAACACTGACTGTGTGCCTAACCAAGGCTACGTAGCCTCCACCATAAAATGTTTTATGAGAAAAGTTATCCGAGAGCTTTTGCGAGATAATGAAGTCATTTCCATAAGACATGCACTCCGGAAGAGCAAATCGGTAGTTAGTCATGATAGATGTGTAGAGATTCAAAATAGATGTGAGGACTCATCTTGTCATCTGGCCCTCATTTTAGTGCCAAAATGTTGACAGTGCTGGACCCGCCAACATGTAGGGGGATCTCCTCAGTAAGAAGTCCCAATTAGATCTTAGACCATTTTGTGTAGGAGTCCCAGTAGTGGGTCATATGGTCATGCCTTGACCACGATTTCGCACAGAGGTAAGTAAGATAACTTTGTTGGTAGCAAGGGTTTGATAGCTACAATGAGCCAAGGAAGGTGCATGAGAGGTTCTAACACAAGTGGGTTGAGATGAGTGCACCTGTGGCAACATGTAATAGTACTCAGATGGGAAGGGAACACACGAGCGAAGATGCATCACAAGATGGAAAACAAGTTAGTTGGAAATCCAAAGTGATGGTTAAACCAACAACACATTTCAGAAGATCCATACATACTCATACAGAATAGTCCATACATGCATGCGTAAGAAAGAAAAATATATGCCATTTAGAGTAAACAAGATAACTAGAATACAATACAACATATGCATGAAATGTGTTGGCTCTTATTATATAAACAAGTGTAAGTTCCAGCCATATAATACATTCATGTTTGACCACTAGCTCCAATAGTGGAACGTTACAACCACATCCGCATGCTCCTCCAAAGAGATGTACTAGCTCAATGCAGTGGAGAAGCCAAGGCGCATTACAATACTATCCAAGCTCTCTCCAAGATAGTCTTATCAGAAGCTTGGTTGACCAAAAGCCAATACAATGAGTTATGAGGGACTATTTATGGCAAAGGGTAGGGTGACCCTTGACATTCCCCTTTATGACAGTTCAACTACCCTCATGACTCTTCATCTACTTTATGACTGTTACATCCAACTATCGACACTTGACTTACACTTGACAAGACATACATTACAATGCACATGTACTCATGTGAAAGAACATGGCTTGAGCAAGCCAAGCAAGACATCGCTGACACTCAGTCCATTGTGATGAGACCAACTCTTTCACATGCTTGTGATGGTGAAGGTGGTGAGATGATGCCAAGCTTGGATGTCCATGATAGTTTGCATGCACTCCATTGTGACCTCTTGTTGAAGAAAACTCTTGCCTTTGTTGCATCCGGGTGCATTGGTATGGTTCCTCCATCCACTCGTCTGCTAGCATGTGCAAGGTCTTTGGGTGCGGATGAACCGGCAACAAAATGATGCATACTATCCTTGTTGATATTCCAATGTGTTTTGGTGGTCATGCGCATCAACTGTCAACTACATGTTCAGCTCCAATCGGACTTGCTTCTTGTCTTCACCTTGGTGAGTGTACTGAATGGGTTGGATCACATACGTGTGCATAGTGAAATGCATGTTGTTAAATCCCTTGCATGTGACCAACAACACTACTCACCATGTTTGCTCTGTGCCAGCTGCTGGGATAGACCTATAACTTGTACGGGCGTAGTTTCATCCATGGGTGCATGTTGTGCCCCCTCCTGTTCCTGTTACGGCTACAACTCATTTGTCTGTCTGTGCAGCTTCATGTTCTTCCTTGAGCTACTACTTTAGCACATGCAACCCCTTCTTTGTTCCATTCTCTATCTTCATACGATCTTCATGTCGTGCTGTCACCTCATAGCTCGAGTCTCCAAAGTTGCTTTCATCATTAGTGGATCCGCTTGAGCTCACAACTTCGTTTCGCCTCTATGTTGTCAAAAACCTTCCTCTTACATTCATTGCATTCGGTATGATGCTTTCAGATGTTGTTCATGATGCTACTCGCTATTATATCTTGATGTCTTTGTCTATGAAAAACTTGATGTCTCTGTGGGTAGGAAAGTTCATAGACACTTGATCGACTGCAGCCCCAAGTGTGCTTTGAATAGTGTCTTCATCTCTGCTCTCTTGGAAACCATTGTACCTATACTACTAAGAGGCAGATGAACACATGCAATACCTAGAAACATGGCAACACTCAAGGAAAGAAATCTGTGAGTCAAAAACCAAAATGAAATTGAGAACTGACTTGCAACATACCTTTGTGAATGATCATGAAGGTTGCGCAATTTCGGCTGGGAGGTCAGGAGACTAACTGCCAAGATTGCACAAGGCAGAGTCTGGGCTGCTTGGAGACTGATTAAATGTTGGAACTATGAAATGCATAGTCCAGTCTGGTCGTTGACTGCTGGAATTGCGCAATGCAGAATCTCAGCTAGCAATGGTTGGAGGTTCAATGACTGCATTGCACAATTTCCTGGGCCAAAAGTCACTGTCCCTTAGAAATTCACAAAATAGTCCTGGAGGACAGTGCCTGGGAAGAAATGTGCATTTCTGGAGAGGAAGACAGAGCCTTCCTTTCCCAGATTGCATGATATTATCTTAGTGAAGGCATAGTCTGGGTTGAGGTTTCCCAGACTCACCGACGAGCAACTGAATGCGAATGTAAGTGCAAATGCATGGTGATAATGAGTATAAGCATAAGTGGATGATTGTTTGTACTTTTAGAGGATCGATATGAATTCGATGTTTGGAAATGAAAAAACGAAGAAGTCAACCAGCACTAACATAGAACACATATTTTTGTGGATTAGGTCAAATATTATAGTGTCTACACTATAATAAAATGGCCATAAGATGCATTGGGTGATAAGTCTAATGTTTAGAATGAGTAGGGAGATCATCCAAATAAGTTTGCACAGTGTGTTTAATGTCATTAAGCATAATCCATTGCTCGTTGAAATGTGTTCCCAACATTCTTTAAACCAAAAGGAATTTTCCCATAGGAAAATGTACTCCAAGAATAGATAAATGTAGTTTTAGGTTGATCCGCTGGAAGACTATTGATTTGATTATATCCAAAAAAAACCATACATGAATGAATAGATTTCGCAGGCAACACTATCATCAAAAATCTGATCGATGAACAAGGTCGGGTAATTTTCCTTTAGACGAGCACAATTTACACCCCCATAATCGTCATATACATGGATTGTCCCATGTTTCTTCAAGAAAGGGAAAATATTTGACACCCAATCGATCAAAGGAATGGTGTAGATGAAACCAGCATGAAGAAGTTTTTCAACTTCAGTATTTATCATGGTAGCCTTGCTGGGATGGACCAGACAAAGGGGTTGTTGGACTGGTTTAGCATCAAAATCTGTTTTATTCTCATGCACCACTATATTTGGGTTGATACCTACGATTTCTTCATAGGTCCAGGAAAAGACATCTCGAAACTCCTAAAATATGGCCTTATAGGTCTTAATCTCGGATGGAGAGAAAGACACACCAATGTGTAGATTTTCGACAATAACCAATTTAACAGAGATATCAAGAGGTATTGTCTCTTTGATATTCGAGAGATTCTTTTCAAAATCGACTTTGTGAATAGAAACAAAATTTGTAAAAGACTCGATGATATTGGGTAGATACACATCAATGATATTATCCTCAATGGAATTTGGTAAGGAGGAACGATGTTGATAATCGTCCCAAGGCGCATTGTCTGACATCATGATCTCCATGATGCTCTCATTGGTAGAGAATGTATGAGATAACATATCAGAAGACATACCACAATCCAATAATCCATCGACCCAATTGATCAAAGAGAAGGAATAAGCTACAAAAGCTGAATATATGGCTTCATAATCAAGCTCAATGGGGCTAAGTGACACTCGATTGCCAAAAATATGGACGTCAATTTCATCTGGTAATATCCATGGATTAGTTAGGATAGTATAAGATGATATCATATTGATATAAGAGACTGATGGTGAGTTGTTGGGAAGTGAAGGAGAAGGGAGCGAAAATTTTCTCATGAGTGAGGAATCCTTCAGTGGTCCAACCCAAACATGTTGATAAGAGTGAAGAGCTTACCCTACATGAGGGACACTTCTAGTAACATGAGAATTAGAGGTGAAGAAGGTGAGTTGGTTGATGGACACAATCCCTCCCTTATGAGGAAAGGAAATCATAAGAAAATAGGTTGAAATGAAAACAGCCATGGTGTAAACCCATGTGTGACCCAATAGAATATTACAATCAAGAGGTTTGTCAATAAATTCAACTTCTATGGATACATTTTTCCCCCTAATTCTACTTGCAAGGAGTTCAGAATACCACAAGGTTTATACATTCTCCCATCAAAAGCTTTCAATGTGGTAGGTGACTGACTCAGTTGAGGAGAACCAATCACTTTCCAACAAGATATAGACATTATATAGGCTGAGGCTCCCTTGTCCACAATAGAATGATGAATGTTCTTACCACAGATGATGGCCTAGATGATAAAATCTAATGAGTTGGGAGGTGAGGGATATAGTTCTCATGACTAAAACAACTAAATTGGAATCCAAAAGATCCACACATCCAATGGCCAAAAGAAAATAATTCTTTTGGGCGGGACAATTTCGCAACACCTCAAGGGTTGACATAGCTGATGGATACTAAGCCAAGTCTTCAACTACTTTATAATTTTGAGCAGCCTTGGTGTTATGAAACCAGCACAAGAAAAGATAGAAAAGATAGATCAACGCCTTAGAATTCAGCCTCTTCGAGGGGGCAACCTCCTTTACATTACATACATGAACAATTCTTGGATTATACAAATGAAAAGACCTCCTTTCTATATATAGGAGTCTAAGGGGTCATAACATAGTCAGAGCCGACATAAAAATAATAATGTAACGGCACAATAATAACAATAGTGGGCTCTATGGGGCACAATAGTAACAATATGGGCACTACATGGGTACATCAATATAATAAGTGGGTTGTACTAATAACAATAAGGGGTTACATAGTAGTATAGGGGCCTAACATGCCCCTCTCCTTCAAAAAGCGTTGTCCTCAACGCTTGAGTAGTTCTTCATGCTTCTGTATAAACTTGTCCTCCCATGTGGAATCTTCAGTGGGTAAGTTCTTCCACTTGATGATATACTCTGAAATTGATCGATTTCGTAGCTGTCGGGTTCTTGTCTCTGTGAGTGCTGCAGGTTCCAATATGATTTTTCCTTCCGCTTCAATTTCTAACAATATTGTTTGAATTGGGATCTTTTGCAACTTTTGAATAAGTGGCCATACTTCTGCGTCCTTCTTCCATTCATCCCTCGCTTCATTTATCCAATTTGGTTGGATAATAGAAAAGGCACACAACAATGCTTCCACATCCTCATCCTTTCTTGAGAGTGCATCTGCCACCACATTTTGCTTCCCTTTTTTGTAGATGATTTCAAAGTCATAACCCAACATCTTTGTGACCCACTTTTGTTGGTCTTCAGAGGATAATCTTTGTTCTAAAAAGTATTTAAGGCTATCATGATCTGTTTTTACCTTGAGGTGTCTACCCATTAGGTAGGGTCGCCATTTCTTAAGTGCATGTAGTATTGCCAACATTTCCTTCTCATAAATAGCTTTGTGTAAAAACTTTCCCTTGATTGGACGACTTTCAAAAGCATGGGTCTTTCATCTTGCATTAAAACAGCACCAATTCCAATTCCTAAAGCATCACATTCCACAATAAAGGTTTTTGTGAAGTCCGGTGTAGCTAAGACTAGTGCTTGGCACATTGCCTCTTTAAGATGTTCAAAGGCCTTTGTTTCTTCTGGAGTCAATGAAAATGCATCTTTCTTCAATAATGTTGTTAGAGGTGCTACTATTCTCCCATAATTCTTAACAAACTTGCGATAATACCCTATCAACCCAAGAAATCCTTGCAGATGCTTTATGAATGTGGGGATTTTACATTCCTTAATGGCTTTAATTTTACTATGGTCTACCTTAACACCTTCATGAGATACAATATGACCCAGATATTCCACCTCTTGTACTCTAAAGAAACATTTGGAGCTTTTTGCATATAATTGTTTCTCGTCCAATAGTTTGAGCACCCTCTCAACATGTTCAACATGATCCTTCCAAGACTTGTTGTAGATTAGTATATCATCAAAAAATACTAACACAGATTTTCTAATAAAGGGTTTGAAAATGGAATTCATCAAACCTTGAAATGTAGAAGGTGCATTGGTAAGGACAAAAGGCATGACTAAAAATTAATAATGACCCTCATGAGTTCTAAATGTTGTTTTCAGAATGTCTTTAGTTTTCATTCTGATTTGATGATATCCTGAATGAAGATCCAACTTGGTGAAGTAAATTGATCCATGCAATTCATCCAATAATTCATCAATGATACGAATGGGAAATTTATCTTTAATAGTGAGCTTGTTGAGCTCCCTATAATCTAGACACATGCACCATGATCCATCCTTCTTGTGCACCAATACTACTGGAGCAGAGAAAGAACTTTGACTAGGTTGAATTATGCCAGCCTCTAGCATTTTTGCAACCATATGTTCAATTTCACTCTTTTGGGCATAGGGATATCTGTACGGCCTGATGTTTGGATGAACACTTCCTGGAATCAAATGAATAGCATGATCATGATCACGAATAGGTGGGAGACCTTTGGGAGTCTCAAATACCTTGGAATGATTATCCAAGACTATTTGGAGATCTGGAGAAATATATGATTCCAATGTGGAAACATCTAGTGAACATAATTGTGCAATTACACCTTTTCGTTCCTTTTTTAGAGCTTTGTCATACCATTAGAGATGATTATCATTCCTGGTTTCCCTGCAATACCTCTTAATACAACTTCCTTTCCTTCCATAGAAAATTTCATGAAAAGTTCTTGAAAATTAAAAGCTATTGTACCCAAGGATTGTAGCCATTGGAATCCTAATACAACATCAACACCTCCCATTGGAATGGAAAGCATTGGGCTAGTCAACACATATTCTCCCATGGATAGCTTGATATTATGGCACTTTCCATAGAAATTTATTGTTCCTCCATTTGCACCCATCACTTGACACTCTGGTGCTGGATATAAGAAGCAATTCAATTCTTTTGCTACCTTACAATGAATAAAATTGTGAGTACTTCCTGAATCAATCAACACTATTACCTTTTTCTTCTTGATTTGCCCTTCTATCTTGATGGTTTGAGGAGTGGTAATTCCCGCCAATGCATTACAAGATATGGTCGGATTCATTTCTTCTTCATCTAGGCTTTGTTCCCAAATTATATCCTCTTCTTTTGACCTTTCTTGCTCCTTTTCTTCTTCCTCTTCACAATCTATGTAGAATAATTTCTTCTCAGCACACTTATGACCTTTAGTGTATTTGCTATCACAACTGTAACAAGGCCCTTTTGCTCTTTTTTCTTCCAATTGTTGTGGTGTCAACCTTATAGGTTGTGGAAGACTAGGGGCAACAACACTTCC